>CM019156.1:27529260-27549824 GCA_009733165.1 Naja naja | reverse complement strand
CCCGTCGCCCCCGCGTGGCTCGCCTTCCTTCCCCGGCCGGGCGCGGGTGGGTGCCGAGCGAGGCGAGCGGGGGCGCGCGGCGAAGGGGTTGCCCCGTCCGGGCGCGGCGCCTGCAGCCCCGGGGGCTCCTCCGTGGCGCGCGCCGGAGCCGAGCATCCCTTGGCACATTCTCTCCGGGCGGCGGCGCCCCACTTGGCCGCTGCCGAGCGCGCAAAGCCGGCGGAGCCCAAGCGAGGAACATGGCGACAGGCGGCAGCGGGAAGCCCGGCTCTGCTCCGGCCGCCCTCCGGCCGACGCTGCTGCTCTTGCTGCTGCTGCTGCTGCTGCTCGCGGGGTCCCCCCGGCCGCCCGCCGCCTCCGCCGCCTCCCCTCCACGGAGTAGCCTGCGGTTGCATCGCGCCCTGACCTCGCGGCCCCAGGATCGGGGCTTTGCGCGCCTGCAACCTCAGGATCCCCCCGGCCCCGGCCAGCCCGCAAGGAGGAGGAGAAGCGCCCAGCCGCCGCCGCCGCCGCCGCAGGAGGAGCCGGTGAAGGTGTACGGCCAGGTGAGCCGTCCCCGGACGGGCATCTCGCGCCGCGACCCTCCTTGGGCTGGCTTTCTCCTCTGCCGTTGCTCCCCAAGCTGGCCTAAATCCCGGCTTTTGCTCCCGGGGGGCGGGGGGCGAGCGAAGAGGAGGGGGGGCTGCCCCCGGAAACGTCCTTGGAAGATCCCCTTTGCCGCCTCCTGCCAACTCCCCCTCCCCTCTTGAAACCCCCTCCCCTCTTGCAAACTCCCCTCCCCTCTTGCAAACTCCCCTTCCCCTCTTGAAACCCTCCCCTTGCCAACTCCCTCCCTCTGCACCCCTTCCCTCTTGTAAACTCCTCCCTCTTGAAACCCCTTCCCTTCTTAGAACTCCTCCTCTTGCAAACTCCCCCTCGCCAATATTGTATTTGCGCCCACCAGGGTTCGTTTCTTTTTGGGGAGGGGGGAGCCGACGGACGGACGGAAGGGGGGGTGCCCGACATGCTTGCGGGAAGGTGAGCCACGATTCCGGGGTCTCTCTTCTGCCCCCCCCCCCACTTTGGCTGGTGCCTTCATTGAGACGGAGTGCCTTGCAGCCGCCGAGAAACGAGTTAGCTCCCTTACCTACCAAGCAATGAAGGTTACCTAGCTCCTTTATCTTTGGGGGAGGGGGCATCAATCAGGACTAAGTGACTCCGGAGGGAGGTGGGGGAGGGGAGGCAATTAGAATTAGTGGCAGGGATGGTGGGGGAGGGTGCGAACCTGCCCGCCTGCAGAGATTTAATGGTAAAATCCTTGCTCAAGGGTGCAGCGGGAGGAGGTACAGATTAACAGATTAACAAGAGTTGGTAGGGACCTTGGAGGTCATCTGGTCCAACCCCTGCGCAAGTAGGAGACCCTACACCATTAATGACAAAAAAGGAACACCATAAAAGTTGTTTAGGCAGAGGTCCAGAAAGAGAGAGAGAGAGAGACCCCTTGGATCGATGCTGAATGTTTGTTGTCTTGCTTGCAGCCCTCATCAAGGGCTTGGGATAAGATGGGGTTTTTTTGAGGATGGGGGTGGAAGGGCCTCAAAAAATCAGGGAACATCAAGCCCTGCTTTGCAGGTGGCCGTCTTCACGGTCTGTTTCTGGCCTCTTGGAAGAACTGGAAATCCCAGTTTTGACGGCACTGGTTGCCAGCTATTTGCAAACAACAGTTCCTTGCCAGGATGTGTGTGTGTGTGTGTGTGTTTGTGTCGCAACTTGCAGCTGTCCAGGCTTGAGTCCCGCAGGGGCTTTCCTGAAAGGCAAAAGCGAAGCATTTCTGAAAATGTTTTGCTTCTGGTCCAAGGTGCTTCTTCCGTTCTGATGTTCCCCATCGGAGATAGCCAGAACTGAAGAAGCTTCCTGAATGGGAAGTGAAACGTTTTCAAAGCAAAAACCGAGAAGGTCCAGTTGCCCTTTTTTGGAAGAGCATCTCTGGGACAACTGTCACCTGGATGACCGAAAATCTCCGTTAGACCCAGCAGGGTGCTGATATTTCCATCCACCACGGCAAACAACTTCAAAGCGGATGTAGCTTTTGGGTCTTCCTTGCCTATGAACGATGAGATCCACGGGGGTCATCCAATGCAGTGGTCTCCAACCAGTGGGCCGGGGACCACTCGTGGTCTGCAAGAAAATTTGGGTGGTCCACATCAAAATGTCACCCCCAAAGCAATTAATCCAGGCTGCGTGGGAACACAAGGTTTGCATCACTTGCATTGTGAACAACACGAGATAGTGAGGGGAGGGGGGAAAGAGTGGAGGGTGGAGAGCTTGCCCCACTCACCCCATGCACCTGGCCTGGCCACCGGGCTGCTTCTTTCCGCTTCTTTCTTCTTCTGCTTTTGGCTGCACGCAAGGAAAGCAGCAAAAGTCTTTCTTTCTCTCCCCCAAACTCCGCCAGAAATGAGTCTTTGGGACCCTGCAAGGCCTCCTGCTCCAAGATGCTGCGCCAGTGCCACAAGTCTCACAAAGACTCATTTCTGGCGGAGTTTGGGGGAGAGGAAGAAAGACTTCTGCTGCTTCTGCTGCTTTCCTTGCATGAAGCCAAAAGTCTCTCTCTCTCTCTCTCTCCAGGAGAACAGAGCTGGAGACAGTATCCTGCAATCCCAAATAAAGAATAATTGATTGATAGGAAAACAGGGTGGGGAATTTTCCTGCAGACCTTTTTGGGGATTTTCCCAGGGTCTCTGGTCTGCAGGATTTAAAATTATGAGTTTGGTGATCCAAAAGGTTGGCGACCCCTGGTCCAATGTACATGGCTGGAATTCCTCGTGCAAGAACCAGAGGGGTATCTTCTCCAAACTTCTCCATCTCTTTCCTAGACAAGCCCCGTTAGCTTTTTTTCTGAGATGTCAACCATGTGTTGACTTTGTTGAGCCCATGAGACACCTCAAGTCCCAACCTTCTCTCTTTTCTTCCTTTTATTTACAAGGGTTTTTTTGTTTTGTATTCATATAGAAACATTTTCGATACAGTGTATTGTCAGGGCATATCATTTTACAAAAGAAAAAAAGAAAAGAAAAACAAAAGATAGTAACATTTATGCTAATAACAATAGTAGTGGTACAACAGAGTGATTTTGACCAAATGTATACTTATGTTAGCTTATTTATAATTCTGTTGATTATATTGGCATACTAGCTCTGTATCCATGCTTCGCTACGAAACTATGTGGTTGGGCTTAATTTTTGGGGAGATAAATAAGGGGGGAGGGAAATTCTGCCTCTGCCTACCAGTGTCCATCGGTATTCATCTTGCCAGCATCCTGTCAGTGTGTGAGAGAGTTGAGGGCTGCTTGGAAACTGAAACAGTATTTGCAGTACTTGAGCAAGAAGGAGACAGCAAGGAGCCTGGGCATGGCTTAGCTCAACTGTTCTGTACTAAAGCTGCTTTGTGCTGTGAAACTGAAACTGAAACTCCTCTGTTTGTGTTTTGCATTTGGAAGAGATTTCTTTTCAGGTGGGGAGGGGGAGTAGAACTCCTTAGCATCAGAGCATGTTAATAATAATACTATAGGATATACTAATGCTCTGATGGTCATTTCAAGAATCCTTTCTTAGTGAGCACCTAGAAGCCGAGAGGATCATACGTGCCAAATTTCCAAGTTTGTAGGCTTTACGGTTCTGGAGATTTTGTGATGATGCGTGAGTGGCCTTTTGCTTTTATATGCATATAAATTTGTAATTATAAATCATGTTTATGTTTAATTTATACATAGCAACAATCTTTTTTCATCTAATTTCTGACCTCTTATCTCTAACCACTCATAAAATCTATTCCACGTTAGGTAATATTCTGTATCTCCTTCATCTTTTATTTTCAATGTCAATCTATCCATCTCTGCACAGTCCAATATTTTCCAAATTATATCTTCATCTCCTTCTTCTCTTTCTCCATGATGTAACAGCTGATATGAGATTTAAAGGGAGCTATCTTTAAATTTAAGGAAGGCCTTTAAAAGAACAAGAGTTGTGAGGAGCCGCAATTCCTTGCTGAAATGAAAGAATTCCTCGCATTTCTAATAGGCAGTTGGAACTATTGCCACTATTTTTCCAGAAAGATGGAAAAGAATGTGAAGAGCACAACGCACCTTCTGTTTGCTTTAAAGGTGTTCTTGAGGTTCCTGCGAGACAATCCAGATTAAGATCATTTCTATCCCCCTTGCCCCAGTCAATAAACATTGCCTTCTTTTTAAACCGCAAGCCACAAATCTTGTCAATTCAACGATGGTTTATTATTATTTTATTTCCTGCCTTGGCATCTTGTTTCCAGGATACTGAAGGGAGCAAAACCAACCAAGAAGACATCAGGTTAAGAAATGGCTTTCATAATGACCAGATGTTCATTAGCTGGAAAATTGATGATTTAAGAGGAAAGTCAAGTCTTCCTCGATTTCTAAACCCCATGAAACCGAACCAAAATATTTGGGCCCCAGAATTTCACTTGCCTGGGCATCAGCTTTCCATGGCTGAATTTTTCTTTCTTTCTTTCTTTCTTTCTTTCTTTCTTTCTTTCTTTCTTTCTTTCTTTCTTTCTTTCTTTCTTTCTTCACAATTCCTTCCTTTCTCTTCCCCTAAGGATCCCAGATCTGTATGAAAATCTGGAATATTCTAGGCTTCCATCTTCATCCTTTGGTGCATTTTTAAAAACTGCTTGAGAATTCTGCACCCCAGATTAAAGTCTCTTTCTTTTTTTTGTAACTTTGAGCAGTCACTAGATGGATGGCTGTAAGACAAAGATTACCTGCTTAGCTAAACTAGATTAGTCTATTTCATGGCCATCGTTCTGATTTTACAACATGGATTTATTTCCTATCAAAAAAACATCCTGTCAGGCCTATCTAGTCTAGCATTTGGTTCCCATAGTAGCCAACTCTGGATGTCTTTCAAACTCAGCCAGAAACCAATATCAACATGTTGGTGTCCCATGACTATAGTACATAAAGGTAAAGATTCCCCTCGCACCTATGTGCTAGTCATTTCTGCCTCTAGGGGGCGGTGCTCATCTTGGTTACAAAGCCGAAGAGAGCCAGCGCTGTCCAAAGACGTCTCCGTGGTCATGTGGCCGGCATGACTAAATCTGAAGGCGCGTGGAACACTGTTCCCTTCCCACCAAAGGTGGTCCCTGTTTTTCCACTTGCATTTTTTACGTGCTTTCGAACTGCTAGATTGGCAGAAGCTGGGACAAGGAACGGGGAGCTCCCTCTGTTACGCGGCGCTAGGGGTTCGAACTGCCGATCTTTCTGATCAACAAGCTCAGTGTCTTAGCCACGGAGCCACTGCATCCCCTGACTGTAGTACATACTAGGGATCATGTCAGAGATCAGTCTTCCCATCACTTTTAATTCTAATAACCTTCGCTAGAAATTCTAATTCAGTATCTCAGATATGGTCAAGATGATATCATCCAACACTGTTTCAGCATGTTCAGGTCTTTACGTTAGGACAGGGGTCTTCAAACTTGACAGCTTTAAGACTTGTGGACTTCAACTCCCAGAATTCCTCCTCCAGTCATGTTAGCTCAGTAATTCCGGGAGTTGAAGTCCACAAGTCTTAAAGCTGTCAAGTTTGAAGACCCTTACATTAGGATGCTTCCACTGTTACCTTTCCAAACAGACAGCAAATAAATAATAAGATATGGGCCACCTTAGATAGCTAGAGAACATGTTTAGGCATGTGAGTTGCTTGTTTGTTTGTTTTTTCTCAGTTGCCTGTTCAAAATGAGACAATTACCTAATCCAATCCTAGGTTGTATGAAAAAAAAAAAAGCTAATCCAATCCTGGGTTGCATAGAATCAAGTTCATTTGAAGTACTAGTACCACTTTATAAAGCCCTAGTAAGGCCGCACCTGGAATACTGCTACCGAATATTTTTTTTTAGAGTAGAATTCTTTATTGGCCAAGTGTGGTTGGACACACAAGGAATTTGTCTTGGTGCAAATGCTTTCAGTGTACATAAAAGAAAAGATACATTCGTCAAGAGTCAAGAATCATAAGGTACAACACTTAATGATAGTCATAGGGTACAATAAGCAATCAAATCCTACTAGGAAACAGTCAATATAAATCATAAAGATGCAAGCGACAAAATTACAGTCCTACAGTCACAAGTGGGAGGGGATGGGTAATAAGGAGTGATGAGAAGATTAACAGTAATAGTAGTGCAGACTTTGTAAATAGTTGGACAGTGTTGAGGGAATTATTTGTTTAGCAGAGTGATGGCGTTCGGGACAAAACTGTCCTTGTGTCTAGTTGTTCTGGTGTGCAGGGCTCTATAGCGTCGTTTTGAGGGAAGGAGTTGAAACAGTTTATGTTCGGGATGTGAGGGGTCTTTTGGTCACCATGTTACAAAAAAGAGGTTGAGACTTTGGAAAAAGTTCAGAGAAGAGCAACTAAGATGATCAAAGGTCTGGAGACTGAAACATATGAAGAACGGCTGCAGGGTTTGGGTCTGGCTAGTCTAAAGAAAAGAAGAATTAGGGGTGATGCAATAACAGTGTTCCAGTAATGAGAGGCTGCCTCAAAAAAAGAGAGCATCAAATTATTTTCCAAAGCACCAGAGAGGGCAGGACAAGAAACAATGGTTGGAAACTCATCAAAGACAGAAGCAATCTGGAATTCAGGAGAAACTTCCTAACAATGAAGACAATTAACCAGTGGAACTGCTTCCCACCAGAAATCGTGGACACTCCATCACTGGAGGTTTTTAAGAAGAGACTGGACAGTCAGTTGTCTGAAATGGTTTAGGATCTCCTGCTTGAGCAGGGGACTGGACTAGAAGACCTCCAAGGTCCCTCCCAGCTGTATTCTAGTCTAACATTCTAACCTTTTTTCAATCAGAAAACTTACACAGTTTCTCTTTGCCGTTTCTGTGTTTTCAGGTGGAAATCTTTCCACAGCCTTGTTATCCTTGTGATCAATTGTGAGCTTGGATTTTTGTTTTTTGTTTTTAAAAAAAGGCCTCAAAACCAACATGGACAGCAAGGCCTCCTTTGTAAGAAGAAAACAAATCTGAAATCCCCATTTGCAGTTTCATTATAATGCTCGCTCTTGTTATTCAAAAGCTTCCAGTGGTAACTCTTGTGTCAACATTGCATGTTGATAGCAGCCGTCTGCATGTTCAGGTGTTTGCCCGTTCATCCTTTGCAAGGACAGAGTTTTGCGTTGTGAGAGGACGAGTCGTTTTCTGAAATCCACAGTGGTCATTAGAATGTTAGAATAGAATGGAGCTGGAAGGGGCCTGGGAGGTCTTCTAGTCCAGCCCCAGAAAAAGAATTCATACCTGTTTGCTTCCTTCTGGTCCCTACGACCTTTTAGATACTGTTAAAAAAAATATATGCACGGGATTCTTAGCAAACTCATTGGTCCTGGAGTTGTGACAAGCAATTGTCTCCTGCTTGGCAGGGGGTTGGACTAGAAAACCTCCAAGGTCCCTTCCAGCTCTTATTCTGATTGATATGCACCCTTTTTATTTGGTACCTTTTTCTCCTATGAACGTATCTGTCATGCCCTTGTTGGGGTCTGATTCTGAGGGGGAGATTGAGGAGCTGACAGGGAGTGGGAGGGGGGCTCCGGTGGCTGTGGAGGAAACGGGGGGGGGAGGGCACAGTCCGACTGGGCATTCAGAGGAAGACCCAGAGCCACCCCCTCTTCATCCTAGGGCACTCAGGAACAGAGAAGGAAGCAACATGGCTTATGGGAGAGAAAAGGGCCCTGATCCCTTTCATTAGTTGCAGCTGGGAGAACAGGATATAAGAAAGGTGTTTGCACACAGCACCTTGCTGGAAGCAAAGCGTGCATTATCTTTGTCGAGGCTTATCTGGGTTTTGGTGTCCTCTCAACTATGTGTGCTTTGTTATCTTTTGGAAGTCTGTAATTTATTATCCTGGCCTGTTGTGTTAATTACTTCAGCGTGGTTTGTGTTGGTTTTTTTATTTCTAATATATCTGTACTTTGGGTTCGGACTGCATTTCTTCCCTTTGTAAACTGTTTTTGGAAGAGTTTGATCTCCCGCCGAGGATAACTGGACATTGGGGGGGGGCAAGTTGGAGGTATTAAAGGGACGTTACCTATTTTTGTGACTTTGTTGCTTTTGTGCCATGCCCCTTTGGGTCATCACAGTATCCTTCTTAGGAAATGGTAATAGTTTCAGAACTTCATTCCTTGAATAGACTCTTGAATGTCCTTGTTTATCCAAGCACGTTTTCTATCAATAGAAGAGAATATTTGTAGCTATGGATTCAGTTGTGGGGTCCTTGGTGTTCTCAAAGCTTGGTGGTTTTCTGCAGATGAACACCTAATGAGTATTGTCCGAGCTCTGAAGAAATCTCCTCAGCTGAGGAATATCTACAAGAAACGGGCAAAAAATGACAAGCCTATTGTGAGGCATGTCAAAAAGAAAGAGCTGGGGCTTTGACTTGTATAACCATTTTGACTTTGGATGGTCCTTGGGGCTCACATTGATAATGTTGCCTAATTAGGTAATGAAACATCAGCAAGAAAACAACCAAGCTTGGAGAACCCCAAGAACCCCACATGTTTTATATATTGCCATTGGATTCCTTGCCTGATACAGATATGTATGAGGTGGTGGTTGTTTTTTTAGAATAGAATTCTTTATTGGCCAAGTGATTGGACACACAAGGAATTTGTCTTGGTGCAAATGCTCTCAGTGTACATAAAAGAAAAGATACATTCGTCAAGAGCCAAGAATCATCAGGTACAACACTTAATAATACTCATAGGGTACAATAAACAATCAAATGATACTAGGAAACAGTCAATATAGAATAGAAAAGAAGGGAATGGAGTAGAGTAGAGAGTAGAACAGAACAGAATAGAATTAGAATAGAATAGAATAGAATAGAATAGAATAGAATAGAATAGAATAGAATAGAATTCTTTATTGGCCAAGTGTGATTGGACACACAAGGAATTTGTTTTGGTGCAAATGCTCTCAGTGTACATAAAAGAAAAGATACATTCGTCAAGAATCATCAGGTACAACATGATTTATGAGAGTCATAGGGTACAATAAGCAATCAAATCATACTAGGAAACAGTCAATATAAATCGTAAGGATACAAGCGACAAAGTTACAGTCTTACAGTCACAAGTGGGAGGGGATGGGTGATAAGGAGTGATAAGATTATTAGTAATAGTAGTGCAGACTTTGCAAATAGTTGGACAGCATTGAGGGAATTATTTGTTTAGCAGAGTGATGGCGTTTGGGAAAAAACTGTCGTTTTGAGGGTAGGAGTTGAAACAGTTTGTTTGTTTGTTTGTTTATTATTTATTTATTTATTTATTTATTTATTTATTGGACTTGTATGCCGCCCCATCTCCGAAGACTCGGCGCTCACAACTAAAAACAGCAACAACAATAAATAGCTAAGAAAAAATTAAACTAACAAGCCCCAAGAGAATACAAATACAAAATACAAAGAATAAAACCACCCCACCCAAGAGGGTCACAACCCGGATTGGTCGAACAACCAGGTCTTCAAATCATGATGGAAGGTGCGGAGGTCAGGGGCCAGGCGGAGCTCCAAAGGAAGTTGGTTCCAGAGGTCAGGGGCCGCGATAGAATAGGCTCGTCGTCGGGGGACCGCCAGCCGGCATTGCCCAGCCGACGGGACCCCAAGGAGTCCTTGCCTATGTGCTCGCACAGGTCGGTTAGTATTCGATGTCGGCAGGAGTCGCTCCCTTAAATATTGAGGACCCATGTCATGTAGGACTTTGTATGTTAAAACTAAAACCTTTATGTCCAGGATGTGAGAGGTCTGTAGATATTTTCACAGCCCTCTTTTTGACTTTTGACTTTTGCAGGATACAGGTCCTCCATGGAAGGCAGGTTGGTAGCAATTGTTTTTTCTTCTGAAGTCTGACTGTCTTGTTGGGTTGCAGAACCAAACCAGGCAGTTATAGAGGTGCAGATGACAGACTCAATCATTCCTCTGTAGAACTGGATCAGCAGTTGTGTTCTAAAGTCCAAAATCAAGTCCAACAGGCTGGAGATATTGAGATAGCGACTCAACACTTCTCAAGGACATCTGGTTGAATAGCCACAGGGAGTTCACGATTGACCTAGTGGTGGGTTTCAAAACTTTTTCCTACCGGTTCAGTGTGAGCGCGTGCTTTGCGTGCGCACACATATTTATATGCTTTGTGTGAGTGCAGGGTTTGCAACTCACCTTCTGTTGCAAGCCCTGTGTGTAAAACAGCTGATGCATGGCAATCGTCTGTGCCGCGCGAAGCAGCTGAGATTGAAAAGCAGGAAATAGAGGTCAGTATAAAACCGGGGTGAATGGGAGGACCCAACAGCTGATCGTCAGAGCGAACCAGTTTGCTCACAGATGATCCTTGAAGCCAACCAATCCGGCCAAACCTTGTAGAATACCACCACTGTATTGACCTATGCAGCAATTGGGCAATGAGACAGAGGAGACTTAATGCCTGTTGGGTTTGGTAAAGCCACATGGCAGATGGCCAGTATTGGATAAAATCAAGGATTGAGCGTATCAAGTGATTGTGATTTGTTCCCCAATTGCTTAATTGTTCGTTGTAGCCATATTGTTGCACAACATATCCCTGGCCTCCAACCAAACTGAACCACTACAAGCAGGATGCAGTGGTATGTGCAAACGACCTTGGGAGACAGTAGTGTGGAGAAAAGTTGCTACTTGGAACAATTAAAGAAGAGAGGGCAGAGCCTGCAGCTGCAAAATGGGCAGAGAAAGAAACTTGGGAAGGAACCTCCCTAACTGAGATTATACAAGAGTTGGCAGGAGAAATGTCCCTTCAGGCCTGCAAGATTCGGTTAATGTAACCTTAGAATAAAGTAGAATTAGCTTATTTTGGTGGTTTTTTTTTTCTGCCTGGTCTGCCTGACACAGTTGCTAAAGGCAAAGTGCTCCTTCAACTTGGTCATTGGCTTGGCTAGAGGGACAAGCCTGTGTTGGTCTTCCAAGTCTTTGCTTGAGTGGTCCCTGGATTCCCTTAGAATCTCTTGGACAGGGCAGGTGGTCCTTCCTTCCACCTGCCTGTGGCTCTTCCAAGCAATGTTCCAAAGGTGTTTTATCTGGAGGCAACTGGACTTCCTTGTTTTTTCTTTTGAAGATCTTTTGCTTCTCATCCAAGAAGCTTCTTCAGCTCTGACAGGATGGAGGGGAAGGGAAGGATTTACATTCCTTGCAGACAGCTGGTCATTTGCATCCTTTTAGAGGGTCGTTGAGGCCACTTGGAGGTTTATCTGTGTCCTCAGGGTCACCTGAGTGGTGCTTCTGAGTCCTACAGTCTGTATTCTTTCCCCCCTGGAAATCCATTCCTACTCCCACACCATTCCAAAGGTGTCCATCCCAAATTGTACAGCTAAAAGTCTTTAGAGATTCTCTGTCATCCAGGTCATGGTTGTCCCAAAGATGCTTTTTAGGAGGCAACTGGACTTTTATTTTTCTCTGTTGAAGACATTTCTTCTCATCCAAGAAGCTTCTTCAGCTCTGATGGAGGGAAGGGAAGGATTGATACTTGCAGACAGCTGGTCATTTGCATCCTTTTAGGGGGTTGTTGAGGCCACTTGGAGGTTTATCTGTATTCTCGGGGTCACCTGAGTGGTGTTCCTGATTCTTGTAGTCTGCATTTTTTTCTGGAAATCCATTCCTATTCCCATCTCTCACCCCTTTGAATGGTGTGGGAGTAGGAATGGATTTCCAGAGGAAAAGAAGCAGACTACAGGAACCAAGAGCACCACTCAGGTGACCCTGAGGACACAGATAAACCTCCCAGTGGCCTCAACGACCCTCTAAAAGGATGCAAATGACCAGCTGCCTGCAAGGAATATCAATCCTTCCCTTCCCCTCCATCCTGTCAGAGCTGAAGAAGCTTCTTGGATGAGAAGCAAAACATCTTAAAAGAAAACCAAGAAAGTCCAGTTGCCTCTTGAAAAAGAAAGCACGTTTGGGACAACCAGGACCTGGATGATGAAGAATCTCTACAGACTTCCAAGCAATGCCTTTGTAATGGTGAGGTGGTCTGTGGCCATGCTGAGCTCCTGTCCTTCACAGTAGGAGGAGCTTGTAAGATTCATGTTGGCTCAGGGATTCTGGGAGTTGAAGTCCATGCTTACAAGTTGCTGAAATTGAGAAACACTTCGCTTTCCCCCAACTTCTTACCTTGCGGTCAATCAATCAGAATAGAGATGGAAGGGACCTTGGAGGTCTTCTAGTCCATCCCCCTTCTCAAGCAGGAGACAACTGCTTTTTGAAACTCATAACAGGACTGAAATTTCAGAGTTCCTAGCAGGAATGGAGACAGTACCAGCTGGGCAACTTTATGAGTTGCAGTCCCACCCATCCGGGTGGCACCTGCTCGGCCCAAATTTGTCGTATATTTTGCTTAAACTGAACGTAGCCACGAGATACCATTTGTTGATTTGTGAGCATCATTTCCTGAGTGTAATGAAAATGGATGGCTGGTCACCTGGGGTCCTTAATTCTAATTGGAGCTCCCTTTTTTTCCCCTGTTTCCTGCCGCCTGCCAAGTGTTTTCCTGCGACCTCTGCGAAATGCCTTGATTTTTTGAAGAAAATGATTAAATATGAATCTTTTGCACAGTTTAGAGTGTGACATGTCATCTTCCCTACAGCTGTTGCGCAGTTAATTCTCGTGCAGAATCAGCTTCGGTAAATTCTGATTTCTTTTCGCCATTATTGCTCCAGTCTGGGATGGTGATTTATTATTATGCTGATTATTCAGAGGAAAAAAACTCAACCTTGGAAGGGGAATATTTTGCCCCAGGGAACGGGTGAGACGCTGAGGGACAGAATGAGATCGGTGCCAAATCTCCTTGAACAGAGAGTGGAAACACAAGTGCTGTTTGATTTTGCTCCCTTGCTCTCTCTTTTTACATCTGTACAGTTAAAGGCTTAAGTAATTAAGTATTATAGTTCTGTTACTCTCCAGGCCAATGTCCAATCAAACCTCTTCCTTTTCTTGTCTCTAACAGGTGAAGGATGATGCTGGCAAAACTTTGCATAGTGAAATAGGCAGAAAAACCATCTGTTCTTGCAAATTCTCTTGATTTGACTTGGCTTATTGCATGAACGCAACTAAGGGCTGCTTATTCAGCAAACCATCATTAAACAAACCATGTCCCAAAGGTGCTTTTTTTCAAGAGGCAACTACACCTTTGAGACAACCATGACCAGGATGGTTGAGAATCTCTACAGTTTTTAAGCAAACCATGGCTTCTTGTGATCCGAAAATTCCTCCCATGTCTGGGAAGGAGAAAAGGAGAAGGTGGTAGAGTTTTGAGATGAATGGTTGGGTTGGTTGGCTGTCTGGCTTTGGGGTTCTTCCATACTTGAGTATCAGTGAAGGACTGCTGGCAGTTTCCAAGGAAACCATACAACAATTAAAAACAGCAATTAGCAAGATTTAGCCATTCAGCATCCCCCACTAACTGCAGAGAGAAATTCACTTTAACACTCTTCCCGTGAGTGGTACAGTCCCGTCAGGTCCCCATCGCTTCATTGGTCCACGTGCAGAGATGGAGTATTTGTTGGCTCCATTTCCTGGAGGAGAAGATTTGAAGATGCCAATTCTCAAATTGATGATGATTAAGACACAAATTGAGCCATGGCAACAACCCTTGGTATCCATGGGGACATCAACAAACTCAAGATCCTGATAGAAGAGAAATTTATTTTGCTCAGGCTTGAACTGTGCGGTCCTTGGTGCTCTTTGAGCTGGGTGGCTTTCTTGAAGACGTTTCACTACCAAATTAGGTAACATCATCAGTGCTAGAAGGGAGTGAGGTGTGGGAGGAGGAGGAGGAAGAAGGAGATGGAGAAGGAGATGGAGGAGAACAAGAAGAAGGAGGAGGAGGCAGACTAAGGGGTCCTTGAGCTTGGTGCTTTTGAGTTTGGTGGTTTTCTTAAAGACGTTTCACTACCAAACTAGGTAACATCATCAGTGCTAAAAGGGAGACAGGTGTGGGAGGAGGAGGAGGAGGAAGAAGGAGATGGAGAAGAAGAAGAAGAGGGAGAAGGAAGAAGAAGAAGACAGACTGTGGGGTCCTTGGTACTCTTTGAGCTTGGTGGTTTTCTTGAAGACCTTTCACTACCAAACTAAGTAACATCATCATCAGTGCTAGCACCAAGGTCCCCACAAAGTCAAAATAGCAGTACAATCAAAGCCCTTCTTTATATAGGTGTGACATTTTTTGCCAGTTCTTGTAGATATTCCTCAGTTGAAGAGATTTCCTACAAACTTAAGGCAATATTCACGGGGGAGCTTCAGTATGTGGGGAGACCAGTTTTGGCAGGTTCATCAGAAACAAAACCAGGAGAGCAAAGCTGGGTGGTTCCTTTTAATCCGTCTCCTCCTACCACTAAACCCAAAACGACATTTATCCTTCCTAGAGGAGGTGATGCCTTAACAGGACCTGCCCACCTTGTGGGGAGTTGAGGTGCTGATGAACGTTTTGGTTGCATTTTGTGCTCAGCTCCAGGCTGACATCACCTGGAGCTGCACACCTGCTCCCTGTGCTGTTTACTTCTGAAGGGCAGCTCCAAGAAAATGGTTCCAGGTCTCCAAGGCCCAACCTCAGGGACTGAGTCACAAACAGCCCATTAATGAGCTGCTGGCTTCACATTTAGAAGTCCCTGGGGCAGAACGAGGCCATTGGGAGCAGTTTTGACAGGGGGAGGAAAGTAACCTTGTTGCCTTGTGAAGAAGCTGAAGAAGCTTGTTGGATGAGAAGCAAAACATCTTCAGAGAAAAACCAAGAAAGTCCAAGTTGCCTCTTGGGAAATAGCACTTTGGGACAACCATGACCTGGATGGCTGACAATCTCCATAAACACTTAGCTAGGTGGCCTCAATGGCTCTCTAAAAGGATGCAAATGACCAGCTGTCTCTCTCCCTCCCTCCTTCTCTCTCTCTCTTCTTTGTCTCTTGCCCCCCCACCCCTTTGAAGACCAATTCAACAAATTTCTCATTTTTCAAAAGAAATAAAAGGAAAATAAATAGGATAGTTGATGTTGAAGAAAGCATTGATTTGCTCCCCAAACTGGAAGGGCTCCAAGTCTTTAAACAATTTTCCATTGGACGTCATGCAGAGGGTAGATTTCTATGTGTCTGTTTGCAGACATCAGCCGGGGGGCGGGGGAGTTGCATCTGGAGAAGAGATGCTACACTTCACCAAAACTGGAAACTTACCCGGGTGGAAATGGAAATTCAGCTACTTCCTTCTTCCTTCCCCTCTTCTTCCTTTCCTGAAAAGGAACTGGGTTCCCCAAGTAAGTTTTAGTCCCTCTCCCGTGTGTGAAAATTTTCATTTGTGATTTAATTGTAGTGTTGCAGAAAGTTAGGGTTGGAAATGAAAAAGCTGCGGAGTTGAAAGTCAGGACACAAAATTGTATTGGGAGTTTCAGGCTTTGATTCCCTGTTCTGGAATAATTCACCTCCCTGCCTTTTTCTATAGCAGTGGTTTCTCAACCGGGCTAACTGGGGAATTCTGGGAGTTGGTCCACCCATCTTAAAAATGGCTGGCTGGGGAATTCTGGGAGTTGAAGTCCACCCCTCTTAAAGTTACTCAGGTTGAGAAACACTGTTTACAGCAATGCACCGATTGTGAACTCACTTCCCACTGAAGAATGCACAAATTTGTTAGTGTGTATGTGCAGAAGCCTCGTATTATGATTTGCTTGGGGTGTTTCTTTGTAATTGTTCTGGGGAACCTTTCTGTTTGATACGGTCGTTTTAATGAGGATTTGCCATCTGCTTTGAAAACGTTGCCTAAATCGTGTTTTATAAATGCTTCATTTTAAACAAAATCCCCCTAAAGCAAATGTAATATAATTACCTTTTAAGTATAGTTTAATTTATGCAGGCTTTTAAAAAATGTTGGTTTTTACTACTCTGTTGATTTAGCTGTGTTTATACAGTATTCTGCTGTCTTTTCTGCTCTAGGTCTGTTTGTTTTTGTTTTTTTCTCTTTAGTTACTTATGTGTTTTTTTCCTCTCTTATGGGGGTGATATTGTTATAATGTATTGTTTTTAACATGAATAGCCCTGGAAGTTTTGTTCTGCTTTTTAAATTAAAGCCAGATTAAAAAATAATAGCTTAGCACAGGGCTGGCTGGGGAACTCTGGGAATTAAAGTCCATGCATCTTATGTTGCTAAGGTTGAAAAAAACTGGGTTTATTTAGTTTATTTACTACACGTAGGTGATTCTGGGTGGCTTACAATAATTTAAAGAATCCATCCTATAAAAAAAAAAAACCACATAAAAAACTTCACAGGTTAGCAGCATATCTACAGAATCTTCCCAAATTTTCTATGTCACCTATTCTGGATTTTTCTATATGATCAAGCTCACCAAAAAACAATTTTGGATTTAGATCTGGTAGACTCAATAAAACTACAAAGTAGAAGCAACAGAGATGGTGAGGGGACCGGAGGCTAAAACATATACTGCATCCACTTTTGGTCACCACGTTACAAAAAAGATGTTGAGACTACAGAACAGGGGTCTTCAAACTTGACAGCTTTAAGACTTGTGGACTTCAACTCCCAGAATTCCTCCTCCAGTCATGTTAGCTCAGGAATTCTGGGAGTTGAAGTCCACAAGTCTTAAACTCGCCAAGTTTGAAGACCCTTGTTCTAGAAGGAGTGCAGAGAAGAGCAGCCAGAATGACTGGGGGACTGGAGACTAAAACGTATGAAGAATGGTTGCAGGAATTAGGTATGTCTAGTCTATTGAAAGGAAGGAAGAGGGGTGACATGATAGCATGTTCCAATATTTGAGGGGTTGCCACAAAGAAGAGGGAGTCAAGCTATTCTCCAGAGCATCAGAAGGCAGGACAAGAAGCAAAGGATGGAAAGTAATCAAGGAGAGAAGAGACTTAGAACTAAGGAGAAATTTCCTGACAGTGAGAACAATTAAGCAGTGGAACAACTTGCCACCAGAAGTTGTGAATGCTCCATTATTGGAGGCTTTTAAGAAGAGACTGGACAGCCATTTGTCTGAAATGGGATTGGGTTTCCTGCCTGAGCAGGGGTTGGACTAGAAGACCTCCAAAATCCCTTCCAACGCTGTCGTTATTCTGACTCCTTGGAATTTTATAGCTCTTCCTTGTACAATAGACAATCTGTTTGGAGTAGGATTTTGAGGACTCAGAAGGAAGCTAGCCCTTTCCTGAAATGACAGCAAGCTTGGACACCTCTTGTCAGAGAATATTTCATGACCAGAAAGCAGATGGATGAGGTTGCTCCCTGCCCTTTCTTCTAGACCAGCGGTTGCCAACCGTTGGGCTGCGGCCCACTGGTGGGCCGTGAGAAAATTTTGGTGGTCCGCAGAGAAATGTCACTCCCAGAGTACCCAAAGCAATTAATCCAGGCTGCGCAGAAACACAAGGCTGTGCCGCCCACATGTCCTGTGGGAACCCTCCCCGCCCACTCACTCCTTACCCAGCAAAGTTGCCTGCTAAATTGTTATTTTTCCTTTTTCTGACCATCATCTGTTCTGCTGTGCTGGGAGATTTAGATTAGCTAGGAAGCAGGAAATGGTTGGATTTCTTGCTTTCTAGCTAGTCTTTAGATCTTCAGCTCTGCTTTTAAGCACAGCCGAACCTCCCTTAGGACTGAAGGTTCTATTATTCAGTGCAGACTCACGGCAAGCAAATTTTATGTGACAGACTGAGCTAGCGATGCAGATAGATAGATCTCTGAACGATTCTGTGAGCAACTCAATCTGCCTGCCTGCTTTGCCTGGTTTTGGGTAAACGCTGCTTTTTAAAAATAAAAATTCAATATTTATATAAATATTTATAATATTTATGTACAAGCCCAGCCAGTCACATGACCACCAAGCCACACCCACAAATTAGGCCATGCTCACAGAACTGGTTAGTGGTCCCTGGGATTTAAAATTATGAGTTTGGTGGTCCCTGAGGTCCAAAAGGTTGGCGACCCCTGTTCTAGACCTAGTTCTCATTCTGGAAAAATAAGATCTTCAAGTAAAGGACTAAACCTCCACTGTTTCTCTTTTCCTGGAGAACCTCCGTCATTTCCAGAGGCATATGTGTAAATAAAGCCAGTGCTAAAGTCTACTGTTTTGCTTTCCATCATGCCAGCTTCCAAAAGATTAAACAAATACACACGGGAAATACACACAGGAAATGTCGTATATATTTTTACCTTCAACTTCGGGATTAATACAAGAGGGAAAAAGGCAGCAACAAGAGCTAGCCCTTGCCAGTTTACTTCTCAGAGTAATGCCGTTCTAGAATATTATTTTAGCGCACCCAAAATTATCCCTTTGGCAGATAGGAGTTTGATTCATATCTTTCCAGCAAGGTATCTCTGCTGTTTGTGCTATTTTATTTGGAATCATTTCTTCCCACTATTTTCTTGCAGCAAACGGGAAAGCAAAATTTCATTTTGCATCCCTTCTCTTCTTGCCCCTCTCATCATCTCTTTGGAAAAGTCAAAAATGGCTTTTTTGGGGCCGGATAGGAACACAAACGCGGGGATTCTTGTGGTGGTGGTTGTTGTGGTTGATGGCCCTGCCATTTCTTGAAATGCTTTCAGATCTTGTTTCCAAACCCCCTTGGATGACACTGCCTTAAATCCTGACATTTTCAGCTTGCCAGAAAAGCTAAAACTCCAATCCTTCCCTGGAAAGCCAAACTTTCATCCTTGTCGACCCCTTGGTTGCAAAAGTCTGCTGGAATGAAAGCAGCAGATCAAACGGAACTCTCCAGGTGTCAGAAACGCAAAGCCTTGTTCTCACAGTTGCGACAATCCAGGGTACAGCTGCCTGGCTTTGATTATTATTTATAATGCTTGCGTCACAGGCCTTGAAATGCGTTCATTCTTCAGCCACATCCTGCACCAAGTTGGAAGAATCCGGAAGGCTTCAAAGTTGGAAGAATCCTCCCTGGGTTTGAACTGAAAAAAACCAAAAGGTGAAGAAATAAAGACTGAAATTATGTGGGAAGCATTTGTCTGCAACACTCTTAAAGTAGGAAAATCTGGCCAGCTGCCTGATCTTGGGAAATGTACATTTATTTTAGACGAAGCTACAGTTTAGATTTTTAGCATTTGTGCACACACACACACACCACACATGTCTAGGGAAGAGAAGGACCAGGGGAGACATGATTGGAAGACTGCTAATATTTGAGGGGCTCTCACAAAGAGGTAGGGGAGTCTAGCTATTTCCTGAATCACCCGAAGGCCAGACAAGGACTAATGGATGGAAACTGATCAAGGAGAGATTCAACCTGCAAATAAGGAGAAATTTTCTGACAGTGAGAGCAATCAACCCATGGAACAGAAGTTTCTGGGAGCTTCATCCCTGGAGGCTTTCAAGAAGAGACAGGACTGCCATCTGTCAGAAATGGTGTAGGGTCTCCTGCTTGGGCGAGGGGGTTGGATTAGATGACCTCCAAGGTCCCTTCCAACTCTTTTATTCTATTTTATTAAGAGCCACCAAGATGATTAAGGAACTGGAGACTAAAACATATGAAGAATGTTTGCAGGAACTGGGCCTGGCTAGTCTAGGGAAGAGAAGGACCAGGAGAGACATGATAGCAGTCTTCCAATATTTGAGGGGCTGCCACAGAGAGGAGAAGGGGGTCAAGCTATTTTCCCAGGCACCTGAAGGCCAGACAAGGAATAATGGATGGAAACTGATCCAAGGAGAGATTCAACCTGGAAATAAGGAGAAGCTTTGTGACAGTGAGAACCATCAACCCATGGAATAGAAGTTGCCTTTGGAAGTTGTGGGAGCTTCATCCTTGGATGCTTTCAAGAAGAGACTGGGCTGCCCTCTGTCAGAAATGGTGTAGGGTCTCCTGCTTGAGGTTGGACTAGATGACCTACAAGGTCCCTTCCAACTCTGTTAATCTGTAAAACACAGAGGGGAGGGGAGAGGGGGAGAGACAGCCTGCTGTGCACACCCCTGTGTAAGGAATTGCAGACAGGTCTTGTTGCTTTGGACAGCGAGATGGGCAGCATATAAATGTAATAAAGACACACAAAAATTAATGCATTCTCTTGGTACTTCCATGTGCTCCAAAACACCTTTCCACCACTTTAGCCAACCAGCTGCACAACTTGGTGGCAGTGTCTGTAGATTCTCAGTCATCCAGGTCGTGATTGTCCCAAAGGTGCTTTTTCAAGAGGCAACTGGACTTCCTTTCTGCTCTGGAGTTCTGCCTGCCGCTCTTTCAAGTAACACGGTATATAAGGGAACCAAACAGCCTCTTCCTTTCTCATTTTTTCAAGGGCTGAAATGAGCTGGGAAGCGTTGCATGGAGAAGTGGCTCCCTTCCCTTCTGCGCCTCTTGCCTTGTTTTTGCCGCTTGTCTTCTAACCCCGTTTTCTCTTCTTTCAGGTTAGCTTGAATGATTCCCACAATCAAATGGTCGTGCACTGGGCCGGGGAGAAGAGCGATGTGATTGTAGCTTTGGCCCGGGACAGCTTAGCATTGCCTGGTCCCAAATTTAGTGATGTAAGTATTTTC
>CM019156.1:27441354-27528260 GCA_009733165.1 Naja naja | reverse complement strand
CCTTCCCTTCTTCCTTTCCCCATTCCTTTCCTCCCCTCCCCCTGGTTCATGGCAAAGAATGCACCTTGAAGGCTTTTATTATTCAGTTCTTCGAACTTAGCTTGCCCTTAACTCGAATCTCAATATCTGTTGCTGTCTCATTTTTTTTTTCAGCTCTGGAAATCGGATGATTTTGGGCAAACCTGGATTATGATTCATGAACACGTGAAGTCCTTCTCTTGGTAAGTTCTGTCATTTATTCCCACGACTCTTTACCACCCCCCCCCGCTGCACAATTTCACTTCCCTCCAGTCTGGGGTGATTCCAAACAAGAATGTGATTGTAAGATTGTAAAAAAAACCTTGTAAGATTCGGCGACCTCCCAAAACGTTGGCCAAATTTATTTTTAAAAAGGGTTATTTTGTTTATTTGCTGCCGCTTCCCTTCTTCTCTCCCTCCACTTGGGGTATCCACATGGGCTAGCAGGGGTCTCTGGTCTCCAGATTGGAAAACTTGTCCTAGGTGCATTTGACTGACCACTGTTGGAGGCAGCATACTGGGGTAGAGGCGGTGTTATTGAGTGTTTCTCAACCCCCAAACTTTACAATATTTGGACTTCAACTCCCAGAATTCCCCAGCCAGCATTCTCCATTCCCCAGCATACTAGTTGAAGAATTCTGGTGTTAGTCTTAGAAGCCATATTTTACTTGGAAGCTTCGAGGCGGCCACATTTAGAGCCTGGGAATTTGGGAGGGGGGATTTTGTAGAGTGGTGGGAGATTAGACTCAACAACATCCTTTCTCAGAGAGTCAAGGACATGTTGCTCTGCACCTGGACAGGAGTGTCTGGAGGAAAGTCTCCAGTTGGGATGATGTTTGATTGGGCCATGTGATGGACTCATGGGTGCAGGGGATGGATCTTTGAATTTCTTTTGGGAAGGGAAAACCTGGAACTCTCAGATTCAGATTTTCCCAGATGTGCCAATATGACAACTCTTAATAAAATGAAACTTTGAGGAAATGCTTGTCTCGGAGTTTATTGGGATGGAGTTGGTTAGTTGGAATGCTGACATCTGGGAGTTGAAATCCAAACATCACAATGTTGCTGAGGTTGAGAAACACGGGTCTAATCTATCAGTGCCTATGACAGCATGGGAATGCATTCTGCAAATTAGATCACACATAACCAGTATCCAGTTGGGAATGTCTGCTGTGGTATATGTGTGTGTGTGTGTGTGTGTGTGTGTGTTGTGTTGTGTTTAGAGAGAGTGAGTGTGAAAGAGACACAGCTCTTCTTCATCCCTTGATGAAGAATTCTGGAGAACACAATATCTTGTCCTCACTGGAGATCATATTTTGATTGGTCTAAATCAGGAGTCTTCAAACTTGATAATTTGTGGATTTCAACTCCCAGAATTCCCCAGCCAGCCATGCTTTGCAAGCTAGGATGTCAACCAGGTAGATCAGTTAAAGAGCACACCCAGAAGAACCCTGCTCTATTTATTATAAGTCTACCTAACAGAATCATGCAAGTCTGAATCTACAAATCTTCCACTGTCTCTTTTTAGAGCCTGGTATGTTATGGAGGATCCTTTCTGAAATTTGTTTTCTCTGCCTGTTATTCAGCTGCTGGCTCCCCTTCCTCTTATCTGATCACAGCCTCTTATTGGACTTGCCTTGACTGCAGCTCTTCCCCCTGCCTTCCAAGTTCATACCCACATGCCATTTCAAATTCCTTCTACTATGTGGACTTCCAACTCCCAGAATTCCCCAGTCAACATGGCTAACTGGAGAATTCTGGGAGTTGAAGTCCACAAGTCTTAAAGTCCACAAGTCTTAAAGTCCACAAGTCTTAAAGTCCATAAGTCTTAAAGTCCACAAGTCTTAAAGGTTCTGTGGAGTTGAAATCTACAAGTCTTAAACTTTGGAGACCTCTGGTCTAAATGAAACAAAAAAATCACTTTTTTTTCCATGCACCAATTTTCCTCCTACCTTTCTTCTGCCATTAAGGGGTGTGGAGCCATACGACAAGCCAAATACAATTTACATCGAGCGGCACGAACCTAATTTGTCCTCAACGGTCCTCCGCAGCACAGATTTCTTCCAGACGCGGGAAAATAAAGAGATTTTGCTGGAAGAGGTGGAAGACTTCCAGCTCAGGGACAAATACCTCTTTGCAACGAAATCTGGGGTAAGAAACTACCCTCTCGGGGGCTGCAGAGGTGTCTTCTACCAACCACCCATAGATTGCAAGATCCCATCTGGATGGATGTGCATTCATTTTCAAACAGTGTCAGACTCATTACTGTGTCAGACTCTTTTGCAAAGTTTGTTCTCCAACTGGTAGAAGAACCAAGAATTTGCTCAAAAGTTGTTCTAGGACTTTTCAGTTCGTATTTAAAATTCAGTTCAGATTTGCAGTTTAGATCGATGAACAATTCTTACGGGGTCTGGCACAGTTTGCAGCAGACTGGCTGCCGCGCTGCACGAGTTTGAGGCCAGGAGAATAACATAAATAAGCATTTTAACATAGGCCATTGAGGGGCAAATCTCTGTTTATTTGTTCAGGAATTTTAACGTCTTACCCATTCCTGTCTGGGCCTCTTGCTTGGCTACAAACCATTCATCTCTGTTAAATTCATACCTTAAAAACAAAAAAAAATCACGACTACAAAAAAAAAGCAAAGCTGTCTAAAAAAACAGCATAAAGAGAAATGTTTCCATCTTGCTTGTCCTAAATTATACCGTGTTTCCCCGAAAATAAGACCCTGACATATTTTTTTGCCACCTAAAAAGGCACCAGGTCTTATTTTCGGGGGATGTCATCCACTGACTAACCTCACTTGTGCACGTCGTCCCTGGCCTCCTTTTCGCTGTCAGAGGCCTTCAGGAATTTCTTCTTCTGTGGCTGGCAAGGCTTCCCTGAAGGCCTCTGCAGCCAGTAACAGAGCTCTGGATCGATCCATAGCTTTGTTATCAGCTATAGAGGCCTTCAAGGAAGCCTTGCCTGCCTTGCCGGCTGCAGAAGAAATGGGCCAGCAAGGCAGGTGTTGGGGGTTGTGTGAGGCCTGGCTACAACTGTCCAAAGATAAATAGTTAGGGCAACGCCACACACCCCCAATCCCCACCCTAGCTTAATTTTTACCTGTGCACTCTGGAGTTGGCGGGATCTTAAGTAGGGCTTATTTTGGGGGTAGGGCTTATATTGGGCGCACATGTAAAAATCAAGCTAGGACTTACTTTCAGGGTAGGTCTGGTAATAAAGAGGGACCACCCTTGTTTTTTTTTAATTGTCTTGGTCTGGCTTGGCGGGCGGGGTGGGTGGGGTAAGCGAAATCAGGTGTTGACATTAATTTTACATGAAGCAGGTTATGCTAGGAGCTTCCCATTGAACATCTAAAAGTGTTTTGTGTGAAGCCAGCAGCTCTGCAAAGCACCAGGTGAAAAGCTGATTTTGGCCCCTTGCTCCAAATGCACAATTGATTGAGATGGGATGGCTAGATCACCGCTTTTCTCAGAGACTTCTAGATTTCTGACCTATCTCTCTGGGATTAATAGCAAATTAAAAGGTCTCCCTTTAAAACAGGGAGCAACCCTGCAACCCCTGAGTTGCAGTCCTCTACTGGGCCATAGCCTATTTGCAACCGGGCTGCGTGTACAGTGGGCCACTGTGCTTGTGCTCACATGCACAGCACAACTTGAGCAAGATGAGCACACATGCATGCAAGTTGGGCATACATGCGTGTGTGCGCTGGCCTGCCACTCATGGGGGCCAGTTCCCCTCTCCCCCTCCCCCCTACCAGCCAGGCCACCAAGCCACAAAAGTTATGGAAAGCTGCTTTAGAACAATGTTTCTCAACGTTGGCCAACGTTAAGATGTGTGGCTTTTAACTCCCAGAATTCCCCAGCCAGCCATGCTGGGGAAATCTGGGAGTTAAAAGTCTACCCATAAAATAGCCAACGTTGAGAAACACTCCTTTAGAAAAAATATACATCTACTGTGTCCAAATGTTTGATGGAGAGATTTCTATCCAGCACAAGGAACACAATCAATTGTCTTTGTAAAATTTATGATGACATGTTCCAGAACTGCGCACTTATTCGCAGTCACCTGCACAATGTACCTACTTAGAAAGAAAGAAAAGAGAGGAATTTCTCTCTTCGTTGGCCAACTGGTTTGGAACAAGACATTTTGAATCTGGTTTTCACCCTTTACGCTAAGCAAGGTCATGGCCTCTGTGTGCTATTCCTGACAAGTTCTTGTACTTTGTTCTGGCCCCCCACCTCCTTGTTTCGGTGTGTTATTCTTCTCACAAAGAAATTTGATGTGTTTGTGCAGCCGCCCTATCAAGACAGAATGACCTTTATGTTAGCATTTCTGAGGTAAAGGTAAAGGTTCCCTCACACATCTGTGCTAGTCGTTTTCCGGCTCTAGGGGGCGCTGCTCATCTCCGTTTAAAAGCCGAAGAGCCAGCGCTGTCCGAAGACATCTCCGTGGTCATGTGGCCGGCATGACTAAACGCCTTTGAAGGCTCATGGAACGCTGTTACCTTCCCACCAAAATAGTCCCTATTTTTCTACTTGCATTTTTTAACGTGCTTTCAAACTGCTAGGTTGGCAGGAACTGGGACAAGTTAATGGGAGCTCACTCTGTTGCGTGGTGCTAGGGATTCGAACCGCTGAACTGCTGACCTTTCTGATCGACAAGCTTGGCATCTTAGCCACTGAGCCACCGCGTCCCTTTTAAATGGCACCAGTTGATAGCTTAACCTGATTTTCAGCTCTTTTTTTTAATGTTTTTTTAATTTATTTTTTAACTTGGATATGTCATCTTCCATTAAATAGTGTGTCATCTGGGTAGAAATATCTCTGTGTTATTACAATAAAAATTTACACTATTCATTAGATTGATAATAATTCTCTAATCTCACAATAATAATAATAATCAGCGTTATAACTCTATTCATTTCTCCCTCTTAACATATCTTCTAATGAAAATATAATATTATATTAGATATAATAATCTTAACCATCATATTAATCATCATCATATTGCTTATCTCTCTATCTTAACATATATTCTTTATTTCACTGATCGCCATTTATTTCTCACTTCTATTTTTATTCTTCAACCATCCATAAAGTAGCTCCCATGTCATATAATACTTAGTTTGTTCTTTCTCCTTTATAGCAAGCATTAATAGCCTGATTTTTCAGCTCTTAGGTAGTCCTCAATTTACAACAGATAATTTAGTGACAGTTCGAAGTTTTACAACGGCACTGAAAAAAAGTGATTTATGACTGTTTTTCACAATTAATGACCATTGTGGCATTCCCATGGTCCCTTGATTTACATTTGGAGGCTTGACAACAAACTCACATTGATGATGATTGCGAGATCACATGGTTCTCTTTTGTGACCACCCATGTTGTAGTTAGCCGGCAGCAGGTGTGGATGGCGGAGGAGAGTGAGGACTCAGATGAGGGGCCAGGACCATTAGGGAGTGGACTGCTGCCTTCAGAGATTGTGGAGGCTGGCAGCAGTGATGAGGAGGTTCCCCAGGAGCCTGTGCCAAGTGAGTTTGCATGCAGGGTTGCTTGCAGGAAAGAGCAGCTGCAACAGCATGGGCGACTCGGGAGTAAGGCTGCAGGGTAATGGCCCCTCCTTCAGGAAGATAAAAGCCAGCTGTGAAGCAAACATTCTTTGCAGGAAGCAAAGACGTTTTGAAACTCAGCCTCGTGGACATTCCAGTATCTTAAGTTGGTATTTGAAGACTCTTGTGTTGTGAAATATTTCTTATCTGTGATTCTTGGCAGTCTCCCACAGTTTTGGCGAGGTTTGTGCTTATCAAAGTTAATTAGTTTGTAGAGCCTTTTAACCGGGGATTCGTAAGACTCATTAAAAGGTTTCTGTTCCCTTTGGTTATTGTTGGTCTTATTGGAAAAGGGTTTGAGTCAGAACAATCTGACAAGCAAAGTCATTGGGGGAAAAACCTGATTCACTTAACAAGCGGGTTACTAACTAATCAAACGAAGTGATTCACTTAACCATGGCAACAAGAAAAGTCATGACACGGGGCCAAACTCACTTAATAAATGTGTCCTGTCAATTTTGGGCTCAATTTTCTATTCTAAAATGCAGGGGGTTTTTTGCATTCATTTGGTGAATATGACACAGATGATGTTTCCAGAAAAAAAATATTTCTCTCTTGCTCTCTCTCTCTCACACACACATATGCACCGATTCTTTTCAATCTGCAACCGCACCATAGTTACAATCTTGTGGCATTTTGTTAATTGCTTGGAGACCAACCAACAAGTGAATAAGTATTGGCTTAGGCTGCGAACCCAAAACCACTGATGTTTAAACTATCCCATTGTAGCAAATGGATTCAGTTTGTTGAGCCACGGTGAAATTTGGAGCGGTAGTTTTTGGCAAGCTCCCATGGAAAATATATAAATTTTGGGGGAGGGGTTAAGTTTCAAAACCCTGCAGGGCGTGTATACCTGCACAAAGTAATTTTGGGGATGGACACAATCCTGGAAGGACCCTCTACAGATAGTCCTTGCTTTATGACCACAGTTGTGCCCAACATTTGCATCGCTAAGACCATTGTTAAGGGAATCCTGCCCGATTTTATGCCCTTTTTTGCAACGGCATTTCAGCCAGTCACTGTGGTTATTAAATGAATCATGCAGCCATTAAGAGAAGCCAGTTTCCCCATTGGCTTCGCTTGTTGGAAAGGATGTCTAGGAAGTTTGCAAAAGATGATTGCATGATCGCAAGATCCTGCAACCCTCATTAAATACATGCTGGTTGCCAAGTGCCTGAATTATGATCCTGTGATTGTGAGGGATGTGGTGATGGCCATAAGTGGGAGGACCAGTCGTAAGTCTGAGGACCAACCCTGTGATGACTTGCAAAAATAACAAAGTCACCAAAGTAGAATAAATTCCCTTCCAACTTGGCCCCAATGTCCAATTATCTTCAGCTGGATATCAAACTCTTCTAAAAACAGTCTACAAAGGGCAGAAATGCAGTCCGAACCCAAAGTAAAATAATTAGAAATGAAAAAACAAACACAAACCACACTGAAGTAATTAACACAGCAGGCCAGGATGATAAATTGCAGACTTCCAACAGATAAGACAACACCCACAGTTGGGAGGACGTCAGAACCCAGATAAGACTTGACAAACCAAGATAATTCACACTTTGCTTCCAGCAAGGTGCTGTGCACAAACACCCCTTTTAAACCCTGTTTTCCCAGCTGCAGCTAATGAAGGGAATCAGGGCCCTTTTCTCCCCTGTAACCCAGGTTGCTCCCTTATCCGCTCCTCCCTGCGTGCCCTAGGATGAAGAGGGGGTGGGGCCTGGGTCTTCCTCTGTATGCCCAGCTGGACTTTGTGCCCTTCCCCCGTTTCTTCCACAGCCACTGGAGCCACACTCCCACTCCCTGTCAGCTGCTCAAACTCCCCCTCAGAATCAGACTCCAACAAGAGCATGACAGACCCTAAGCTACTTTCTTCAGTGCCATTATAACTTTGAATGGTCGCGAAATGATCGATTGTAAGCTGAGAACTTCCCATTTTAGTTTTTGAAAGGACATTAAAAACTTGGGAAAAAATATTCTGGTTCTGTCCACTCTACCTTGTTCCTCCAGCTCTAGGTTCACCACAGGTGAGCAAATAAGCAGCATTTTTTAAAGACAAACATGCGTGACAGCATTAATCCTGTGAAAACATCTCTTGGTCAAGTTGTCATGATTTCCTGTTTCATTGCACTGCACTGCCAGAGTCCGAATGACAGAATCATTTAAAACATCAAGCAGAAATTGAGTCCTGGAACCTCAGTGAAACATGAAAATTTATGGAGGGCCTTGTTGTTGTTTTTACCTGTTTTCGGTTTGCAGAAACTTTCATCAAAAAACCCCTCCTCTTTTTTGACCCAGGATGAAAAAGAGCCACCATGTTTGATTTTTCTCTGTCCATCTCTTTCTCTTTGCAGCCTCTGTCGGGCGATCCGTTACAAACTTCTGTTCAACTCTGGGTCTCCTTTAACCGGAAGCCAATGCAGACTGCACAGTTTGCAACAAGACACCCCATTAAGGTACGAACAAATGAGGGGGGCTAGAAACTTTTATGTTGTGGCCTGCCAGCAGCTAGAGGAGCTGGAGGCAGACTGGGACAGTGAGGAGGTTGGAAAGGAACATGGGCCAGTCTTGGAGTCTGCGGAAGGCTCTGATGAGGGCTCTGCATCGGAGGCAGACATGGGGCCAGTGCCGTTTGACAGGTATCAGCTGCCTTCGGAGTCAGAGATCAGTGAGGCAGAAGAACAGCTGGAGCCTGTTCCAGATACGCACATGCGCAGAACTGCTGGGAGAAGAGAACAGTTAAGGAACAAGGGTTGACTTAGGAGTAAAGGCACAGGTGGACGACGAATGGCCCTCCCATAGGAAATAAAGAGGAGCGAAAGGGGAGTGGTGTTTGCAGGAGACAATTAGTGTGAAGATTTGTTTGTGACTCTCAGAGATGCCTTGCCAAGTATTTTCTGGTACAGTGTTGCACTTGGAAACTATCGGCCTGGCAGCTCTCCAAACCTGATAAGGTCTGTGGTTATAATCCACCCTTGAAAGATTGTTTGCCGGGACTTTGCTGGATGTGAATGATAGGAATTCACAATGGCCTAATAAAAAGGGGTTTTGTTGTGTGAAGCCTAGGCCAGAACACTTTATTCAGCCGTAAACCACACTTTGCTTATTTTCAGTGGGTCTCAAGGTATTAGCATTATGCTTATTGCACAGCTGGGGAAAACTGGGGCTTATTTAAAGCTACAGTGAACTCTTGGCAAAGGCGTGAGATTTTGATGGCGTTTTTGAGATTAGATGTCACGCGTTTGAGCCACTTCACTTGCTTGAATGCTTTTTATCACCCGTATAAAACAAAAACATTTTTCCACTCCCAAATTTTGTCTTGAAGGAGTATTACATTGCGGACACTTCTGAAGACCAGGTTTTTGTGTGCGTCACTTATAGTAACAACAGCACCAGCCTCTATATCTCCGAAGCTGAAGGCCTTCATTTTTCGTTGACTTTGGAAAACATCCTGTATTACAGTCCCGGTGGAGCAGGAAGTGACACCTTAGTAAGGTAAGAAGGTAGACAACTTCCTGGAGAGAGATGAATAGGTGACGCTTGCTTTCATCTGGGAGAAAAGATAAAATAGAGGGAATAGTTCAAGATTCTGCCATGACAACTGACAGTACAGTGCAAAAGTCTTAGGCAACCTGTCAGGATTCCAGCAGTTACCCCCCATTTAAATCATGAGTCTTGACTTCAAAAAGATTTATTGGGAGTTAACATGCCGGCACTGCCTGGGTGTAGTCGACTCTGAGACACATCATTCATTGTCAGCCTTGACTGTGGTTTCCCCTCACCACCTCCTGGGTGTATCATAATTCATATTGTCCAATGGGACACGTCCATAGCCCAGAGTCATCAATCATGCTCTCCAGTTAGAACTTTGCACAGCAGAAACTTCAGTCACCTAGTTACTATCTTTGAAAACATTTCTGGAATGCAGTTTTGGTTTTGCAAGCTGCTGCACTGCTCCGTCCTCCCTTTCTGTTGGCAACTCTAAAAAGACCATAGAAATATTTTATGAGTTGACACAACCATTAGATGTGGTATCCAATGCGGTGGCCTAGAGGTGGAGCTCTCACCTCATGATCAGGAGGCCGTGAGTTCGATCCTAGGTAGCGGCAGATATTTCTCTCTCTGGGAACGGTGAATATAATTATCTACTGCGAACTCTGCATTGGCAATAGGAAGGGCATCCGGCCAGTAAACACTCTGCTTCATGCAGTTGCCCCGACTCCACCCCGATGTAAGGGATTACGGGGTCATTAAAAGACGAAATTAAAACTTTGCTAAAACAACACAGCGGTTGGTGGCCTAAGACTCTTGCACAGTGCTGTATATCCATAAAGTTGAATCCCGTGTTTCTCGCCGTGTTGGTTTTGTTGTCTCGACTTACCTCGAAGGACTGGTAAGCGAGTGAGTATCTTCTCTTGGCAGATACTTTGCAAGCGAGCCTTTTGCAGACTTCCACCGCGTTGAGGGCATTCCGGGGGTCTATATCACCACCCTGATCAACGGCTCGTTCAGCGACGAGAATATGCGCTCAGTCATCACCTTCGACAAAGGTGGGACTTGGGAATTTCTCCAGCCTCCAGAGTATACTCACTATGGCGAAAAGATAAATTGTGAGGTAATGATGCCGACGACCGATGGAATGGTGCTGCCTCTCTGAAGGCTTTCAGATCGCTCATTGCATTCCAGGGTCCCAGTTAGGCTTCAAGCAGGTTGTAAAAGTAGGTGAAGTAGGGGGAACGTCAACCCATGGTGAGCTTATCTTCCTTCGTTGGTCACCGTTGGTGTGCGCGAGCAGCCGCGGGCGGCAGAGGTTCTGGATCGTGTGCACATTCTCCCATCCGTATCCATATTTTTTGAACAAATGATTTTCTCTCGCTAAACTTGTGCTTGTCCCAATGGTGCTTTTTCCAGAGGCAACTGGAGTTTCTTGTTTTTTCTTTTGAAGATGTTTCACTTCTCATCCAATAAGTTTCTTCAGCTCTGACTGGATGGTGGGGAAGGGAAAGATTTATACTCCTTGCAAAGAGCTGGTCATTTGCATCCTTTTAGAGGGTCCTTTTTAGAGGGTCATTGAGGCCACTTGGAGGTTAATCTGTATCCTCAGGGTCACCTGAGTGGTGCAAATGGTTCCTGTAGTCTGCAATTTTTTCCCCTCTGGAAATCCATTCCTACTCCCCACCATTCCAAGGGTGTCCGACCCAAATTGTATAGCTAAATGTTTGTAGAGATTCTCAGTCATCCAGGCCATGGTTGTCCAAAGGTGCTTTTGCCCCTTAGAGGTTTGTTGTTTTTTTTACCATACAACTGAAATGACATGTGCATAAACGCATATGTGTGTGTCGGAATTAGCTGCAGATTTTTGATGCTGCCGTGTGATTTTTGAAGAGGGTGCTTGATGAGACACTGAGATTCCAGAATACTAAATGCATCTTGCTTTTTGTAGGACAAGGCAAGTGATGTTTGTGTGTTTCCTCTTCACTAGCTTTCTTTGGGCTGTTCTCTTCACTTGGCCCAAAGGCTCAGCCAGCTCCTCAACTTCCAGTTGCGCCGAATGCCCATCCTATCCAAGGAATCCGCTCCCGGATTGATCATTGCAACAGGTAGATCATATTTTTGTGTGGCTTGCTTCGCTTCGATCCTCTTGCTCGCCTCTCCTTAAATTCTGGTTGGTTGATGGTCAAAGCCCAATTAATGATAATCTTCTACATCTTGCTTTCTCCCTGGCTTGGCTGGCTGGTGATGCTGGCTGTGGAATTCTGGGAGTCGATGTCCACGCAACTTAAAAGTTGCCAAATGTCATGCCCCCGGTGGAGACTGACTCTGAGGGAGAGGAGGAACAGCTGACAGGGAGTGGAAGTGTGGCTCCGGAGGTTGTGGAGGAGGCTGGGGAAGGGCAGAGGCTGGCTGGGCAGTCAGAGGAGGACCCAGGCCCATCCCCTCTCCATCCTAGGGCACGCAGGGAGAAGAGGATAAGGGAGAGAGATAGTCTACTCAGGAGGAGAGGGCCTTGATCCTCTTCATGGGCTGCAGCTGTGACAACTGAATAAGGACGGACATGCGTACGGGCAAATGCTGGAAACAAAGTGTGGAAATATCTCTAGTTTATTGTTCCTCTCTGAGTTTGGTGTCTGAGTGTGTGTTCTGATATTTGTGGACGTTTTCAAGCCCTTATCTTGCCTGGTTTGTGTTGTTTTTTACTGTTTATAATTTAAACGGCATTTCCTCCTTCTTGTAACTGCTTGTGTGAGAGTTTTTTTTGTCTACAGTCAAGGATATTTGGTGCTTGGAAGCAAAGTGAAGGAATAAAAGAGGATTTCCCTGTTTTTTTGGTGATTGTTTATTTTGTATCCCACTCTGGGTGATCACACCAACGTTGAAAAACACTGCCCTAAAATACAGGTAGTCCTCGACTTATGGCCACGGTTGATCCCCAAATTTCTGTTGCTAAGTGAGACAGCTGTTCAGTGAATCACTGCGGTTATTAGTTGCTAGGTGAGTCGGGCTTCTCCCACTGACGTTGCTTGTCAGAAGGTGGCAAAAAGTGATCACATGACCCCAGGATACTGCAACTGTCATAAGTATGAGTTGGTTGCTCAGCGCCTGAAGTGGGATCACCTGACCACGGAGATGCCACAACGGTTCTAAGTATGAAAAACATCCATAAGTCACTTTTTCTTTTCAATGAAATGGAACTCAGAAATGGAACTCAGAACAGTCACTGAATGAACAGTTATAAGTCAAGCACCCACTGTATTGGGCCTCTGTTTTGCAGTCACAGGCACCATCTTGAGCAGGGGTGTCAAACTCAAGGCCTGGGTGTCAGGATTCCGACAGTTACCCCCATTTAAATCATGAGTCTCAAGCCAAACTTCCAAAACTTCAAAAGGATTTATTGGGAGTTAACATGTCTGGCACTGTCTGGGTGTAGCCGACTCTGAGATACATCATTCATTGTCACCCTTGACCCTGGTTTCCCACCCTACCCCTCTGGGTGTGTCATAATTCATATTCTCCAATGAGACACATCCATAGCCAAGAGTCATTAATCATGCTCTCCAGTTAGATTTTTGCATGGCAGACACTTCAGTCACCTAGTTACTATCTTTGAAAACATTTATGGAATGCAGTTTCAGTTTTGCAAGCTGCTGCACTACTCCTCGCTCCCTTTCTGTTGGCAACTCTAAAAAGACCATAGAAATATTTTATGAGTTGACTTTCGGTTTCCCTCACTTCATATAATTCATTGTCAGCCTTGACCCTGGTTTTCTGCCACTCCTCTGGGTGTATCATAATTCATATTCTCCAATGGGATACATCCATAGCCAAGAGTCATCAATCATGCTCTCCAGTTAGAATTTTGCCCGGCAGAAACTTCAGTCACCTAGTGACTATCTTTGAAAACATTTATGGAATGCAGTTTTGGTTTTGCAAGCTGCCACACTGCTCCCCCCTCCCTCTCTGTTGGCAACTCTAAAAAGACCAGAGAAATATTTTAGGAGTTGACACTGGGGGCCAGATCCAACCCACGGGGTGCTTGGATCTGGCCTGTGGGGCCATCCTGGAAACAGCAAAGGACTAGCCTCTGATGCCTTTGCCAGCAAAAATGGAATTCGGGAGCCTGTTTTAGTTGGCAGAATGCCTGGGCCACCACAGGTGTCCCCCGACACAAGTGGCATTGATCTGGCCATGCCCCCTGGCCTTGCCCCCATCCCCACCCCCCTGACATCAAACCCAACCCTGATGCAGCCCTCAATGAAATCGAGTTGGACACCGAAAGGTCGGAAGAATCGCCCCAAGATTGACATCGTTCTCTTTGTAGGTTCTGTGGGGAAGAACATGGCAAGTAAAATGAACGTCTACATTTCCAGCAGTGCTGGCGTCAGATGGCAGGAGGTAAGAAAACACCACGCCTTCACGGGGGGGGGGCAGGTGTGTGTGGGGCATCCCTGTAGCTCTAGAGCAGTGATGGCGAACCTTTTTGTTGTGGTGTGCCAAAAGCATGTGCGCGCACCCACAAGGCAGTGCTCCTTGCCCCCTGCGCATGCGCATGCAACCCCTCCTTACCTGCACTGTGCATGCGCGTGCCTCCCAGCTGATTTTCAGCCCATTTGAAGCCTTTTTCGCCCTCCCTGGGGCTTGAGAGAAGCCTCTGCAGCCTTTGGAGGCCGAAAAACGGGCTCGTCTTGGCACTTCTGGTTTCAGGAATTCTAGTTTCGGCACTTCCGGTATTTCCAGAAGGCCTGTTTTTCGGCTTCCCGCGAGCCCCAGGGAGGGTGAAAAAGGCATCAAACAGGCTGAAAATCAGCTGGGAGGCGCTCATGCACAGTGCAGGGAAGTTTGGCTGGGGCTTGCATACCACAAATGGCTCTGCATGCCACCTGTGGCATGTGTGTCATAGGTTCACCATCACAACTCTAGAGGCATTTCAATACTGGAGGAGGGATTGTGCCATAGCTGACTATGCATCACCCTGTGCTTCTCTGCCTGAACACCTTCTATAATCGATCGATTGATTGATTGATTGGTTGGTTGGTTGGTTGGTTGGTTGCTAGGTTGGTTGGTTGGTTGGTTGGTTGGTTGGTTGGTTGGTTGATTGATTGGTTCATTCATTCATTCATTCATTCATTCATTCATTCGATTTATATACTCCCCATCTCATCCAGAGATGACGATGTGGGGAGTTCGGACTTTGGTTTCATTTAATTTCCAAGAAATACCCAGCTCCCATCATCCCCAGCCACCATAATCTGAACCATATTGACTAGGGTTGCAGAAGCTACACCATTTTTCTTAGTTTGGCCAAAGGAATCTAAAAGAACCGAAGCTAGGCTTAGTCTCTATGGAGGTTCCCAATCATTCAGGCCATGGTGGCCCCAAAGATATTCCCACCCTACCCAGTTTTTTTTTCTTGGACAATGTTTCGCTTCTCATCCAGGAAGATTTTTCAGTTCTAACTGGTTGAACTCCATTCCCCACCAGAACTGAAGAAGCTTCTTGAATGAGAAGTGAAATGTTTTCAAAGAAAAAAAGAAGAAAATTCCAGTTGCCTTTTGGAAGGAGGAGGAGGAGGAGGAAAAAAAGAAGAGGAAGGAAGGAAGGAAGGAAGGAAGGAAGGAAGGAAGGAAGGAAGGAAAGAAAAGAAGGAAGGAAGGAAGAAAGAAAAGAAAGAAGGAAGGAAGGAAAAGGAAGGAAGGAAAAGGAAGGAAGGAAGGAAAGGAAGGAAGGAAGGAAGGAAAAGGAAGGAAGGAAGAAAAGAAGGAAGGGAAGGAAGGAAGGAAAGAGGAAGGAAGGAAGGAAAGAAGGAAAGAAGGAAGGAAGGAAGGAAAAGAAGGAAGGAAAGAAGGAAGGAAGAAAAGAGAAAGAAGGAAGGAAGGAAGGAAGAAAAAAGAAAGGAAGGAAAGAAGGAAGGAAGGTAGGTAGGAAGGAAGGAAGGAAAAGAAAGAAAGAAAGAAAGAAAGAAAAAGGAACCTTGAAAGCTAACCCAGTCTCTGCAGAGGAAAGTGGCTGCCCAATTGTGGTGAATGGCATTCGTCCTTCGCTTGCCCGCCTCTGTGCCCCGTCTTTTCTTCCACAAATGCCTCGCTCAAGGGTGTTGGGATGATCCGATCGTGGGAAGGAGGGGAGACCACAGGGTGAGTTTGGCCGTTTGCCTTCCCAGTGAGGCTTGGCTCCCCTTCATGGAGGTGCCCTTGGCTTTTTGGATGGGCTGCTCAGCCCTGGGCTTTGCAGCTGAGCTCATCCGACGATGTGACTTTCGGCCTGTATCCAGACATCTGCAAAGGGCTTCTGAAAGCAGCCACCTCCCCTTCCTCTTTGGGGACGGGGTGGGCTTGGTTTGGCTCCTGCCCAGCCTGAGGAGGAGAAGAAGACAGCAGCAGAAGACAAAAAAGGGTTTTAATTTTTAATTTTTCCATCAACTTCTGCAGCTGTGCTAGTGGAAAATATAATTTCCCAATTTTAGGATATTCCAATAGTTAATTATGTTGTTTTCTTTCTTGATGTGGACCTCTTGAAGACAGATTAAATCTTTAATTTTCCTAATTTAGTAAAAGTCCTTTTCCTTTTCATAGGGTAATTCAGTCCATTTATATTCACTGACAGTAATTTTTCAGTAATTCTTCTTCTTCTTCTTCTTCTTCTTCTTCTTCTTCTTCTTCTTCTTCTTCTTCTTCTTCTTCTTCTTCTTCTTCTCCTTCTCCTTCTCCTCCTCCTCCTCCTCCTCCTCCTCCTCCTCCTCCTCCTCCTCCTTCTTCTTATTATTATTTAATCTTTAGTGAGATTCACAGCCTTTGGGGCTGGTTGGTAGCTCAACAGCTTGAGCCCTAACCAAGGACCTAGGAACTGTTCAGGTAGTGTCAGAGGATATAAGCTGTACCAAGTAGGGTGGTTTTTTGTAGAATCAGGGTATTCAAGTCTGATAAATTCAGGATTTCCAAATAGCAAGGCAGTCCTTTAGGTATTGCTCCAAGGGCTCCAATTACAATTGGGATATTATTATTATTATTATTAGTAGTATTATTATTATTATTATTATTCTAATACCAATGTAATGAACATTATTGTAAACATTATGATTGTTATTTCCCAAAATTATTTATATCCAGACAACACACTGTTTATTTAGAAATGGAATTTTTATATGTAATAAAACTTTAAAAAAAACACAAACTTCTGCAGCCATTCCTCCATTGTGGGAATCAAAGGATCCTTAAAAGAACATTTTTATAGGATGATGTATCGTTGGTATTTAACCCCAGATAAGGTGTTGAGAACGTGTAAAGGTGTTTCAAATGAACGTCGGCGACTTTGCTGAATTTTTCAGGGAGAGGCAGTTCCAGTAATGTGATTCCACGATGGGGAAAATGATAAGATCAGCCTTGGATGTATTTCTTGGAGCAAGCAGGGACAAGAAAATCAACTTTTCAGAATGCCGAAAAGATTTTTCTATGCATGCGTGGTTATATTTCTCTTTTGCTGCCTGATATTGATCTGTGGCCATCTTAGTCCAGTGACTTTGTTTGCTTCCTCTCTCAGGTCCTGTCTGGGCCCCATTATTACTCCTGGGGAGACCACGGGGGCATCCTCATGGCCGTGACACAGGGTTCAGAAACAAACCAGCTGAAGTAAGCAAAGCACCCATACGTCTGCCAGTCCTGGTAGACTGAGTCTGTAAACAGGGATAAATTTACCATCCAACTTCCCAGGTGCTTTTGACCACCTGGGAGAATGGAAAAGGAGTCTTGATAGCCATGATCTAAATCTTAAATCTTAAAACTTAGAGGGATAATTTCATGCAAGTTAAACAGATAATCAGAGTTGGAAGGGACCTTGGAGGTCATCTAGTTCAACCCCCCTGCCCAAGCAGGAGACCCTACACCATTTCTGACAGAGGGCAGTCCAGTCTCTTCTTGAAAGCATCCAAGGATGAAGCTTCCACAACTTCCAAAGGCAACTTCTGTTCCATCGGTTGATTGTTCTCGCTGTCAGAAAATTTCTCCTTATTTCCAGATTGAATCTCTCCTTGTTCAGTTTCCATCCATTATTCCTTTTCTGGCCTTCGGGTGCCTTGGAAAACAGCTTGACCCCCTTCCCTCTGTGGCAGCCCCTCAAATATTGGAACACTGTTATCATGTCTCCCCTGGTTCTTCTCTTCACTAGATTAGCCAAGCCCAGTTCCTGCAACTGTTCTTCATACGTTTTAGTCTCTAGTCCCCTAATCATCCCCTAATCTTTATAGCCAAAGATTCCAACAGATTGTGTTCCATCCCAGTGAGCAATTTAGTTTGCATCTTGGATTTGTGGGGAAAAAAACCCAGCATGTGTAGGAAGAAGACCAAATCAGCACGGATAGAATTCCTTATTGGCCAAGTGTGATTGGACACGAAGGAATTTGTCTTGGTGCAAATGCTCTCAGTATACATAAAAGAAAAGATACATTCATCAAGAGACTATACCCTAAACCTAGAGGCAATTAGCAAGAAACGGGAACTATCTGGAACAAAAGATGCTGGAAGGGAGAAGGACCAAAACCAAGGTATGGCAGGCATCTCCTTGCCATTCTTTCTGTGTAGGTATAGCACGAATGAAGGGGAAACCTGGAAAACCTTCACGTTCTCCGAAAAGCCAGTCTTTGTGTATGGCCTGCTGACCGAACCGGGAGAGAAAAGCACCATCTTCACCATTTTTGGGTCTTACAAAGAAAACGGACACAGTTGGCTGATTCTGCAGATCAACACCACGGACGTCCTCGGTAAGGGAAGGAAGAAATTGGCCTCTGATGGCTTTTCTTGACCTTCATTGTAGGCCAAAGCTTGTCTTTGTAGCATGACAGGGTATGCCTTTCCCTGCCCACTCCCCACAACTTAAAACTTAACCCACTGATGATTTCCTAGGGGTGCCCTGCACGGAAAACGATTATAAGCTGTGGTCTCCTTCCGATGAACGTGGGAACGAGTGTCTCTTGGGACACAAGACGGTCTTCAAAAGGCGAACACCTCATGCCACTTGTTTCAATGGGAGGATTTTGATCGGCCGTTCCTGGTCTCCAATTGTTCCTGCACCAGGGAAGACTACGAGTGGTAAGTCGAGGTCTCTGGTGAGCAACAGTTGCGATGAATATTGGAGGATGGGAACTTTCAAGATAGAGGGCACCTTCTTTTGTTGGGGACCTTTGGAAATGTGGGTTTGCCTCAACCATTTGTCAACGTTCCAACTAACAAACCCAACCAAAGCAAGCATGGTAGTGATGATTCAATTCTGAATGCAAAACTTTACTGACTACATCATTTCGGCACTGATGAGGGCAAAACCAGATCTAGCTAATTCCCACACAATGTGATGACTCGGGGCGTGGCACAAAGGCAACACAGTCAAATAAGAAATGTCCCTTTATTATCTCCAACTTTGCCCCCAATGTCCAGGTTACCTTCGGCTGGAGAAAAACTCTCCCAGAAACAGCCTTTAACTGTAGAAAATTCAGTCCAAAACAAGGTACATACAAACTGTAACTAAAAATCCAAACAAACCAAGCTGAAGTAATTAACTTGACAGGGCAGGAGAAGGAATTTCAGACTTGAAAGCACGGCAAAACTCACACAGTTGGGAAGATGTCAGGAACACAGATAAGCCATGACGATACCAGATAAATTCATGTTTGCTCCCAACAACTTGCTGTGCAGCTTTCCTCTTTATACACTGTGTTCCCAGCTGCAGCTAATGAAGGGAATCAGGGCCCTTTCCTCCCCTAAGCCATGCAACTCACGTTGCTCCCTTCTCTGTTCCACCCTGTGTGCCCTAGGATGAAGAGGGGGTGGACCTGGGTCTTCTTCCGAATTCCTTTCTCTTGCTCTATCTCTCCTCTGCTCTGCCCAGCTGGACTCTGCCCTTCCCTTCCCGTTTCTTTCACAGCCAGTGGAGCCACACTATCACTCCCTGTCAGCTGCTCGGCCTCCCCCTCCGAATCAGATTCCAACAGGGGCATGACACAAACCCACATAACTAAAGTATAGAATTCAACCTCCCCCTATTAGTGCAGGTCGCATTGTCCAAAGAGTGTCATTGTATTGTTATGAGAAAAAGTCTTGGGTTTGGCAAACACCTGATGAATTGTCCTTGGCTCTTACAGATCATCTTCTCGATGTCTGGAGCTTACATTCCATCTCATCCTTCCCTCCACCCCTGGTTCTTTGGCAAGCTGAGAAGCGATAATAGTTGCAACAGCATAAGTGGGCTTGGGATTTGACACCATAATTCCTGGACTACACAGAGGGTGAAATCAAGGGAAAACTTTGTGAGGCCACAGGGATATGAGGAAAATGAATTCTTTATGTGCCTAGGTCAATGATTCTCAACCTCTCCAACTTTAAGAGGTGTAGAATTCAAGTCCCAGAATTCCCCAGACAGCAGCATGCTGGGAGTCAAAGTCCATACATCTACAAACTATGACATGGACAAACACTGCTATAAACCTTAGGTCAAGATGTTAATGATTACCAAGATGGTAATCTTAATGATTACCAACTTTTGTCTACCACTCTGCCTTGTCTACTGCCTTGCTTGGCTGGCTGGAGATGCTGGCTGGGGAATTCTGGGAGTTGAAGTCCACACTTCTTAAAATTGCCAAAAGTTGAGAAACTCTACCTTGCAAGTCCTCTGTATGATAATCCAATTTAACCAGTTGCAATTCCTGATGTCTTGCTTTTCTAAGATATGAAACCAGATTCTCCACGACAGCTGGAAAAAATATTACATTTCGCTTTGCTCTTTTTCTTTAAACTTCCCCCGTTTAGCGATTTTGGTTTCAAGCTAAGTGAGGACCTGTTGTTAGAAGTTTGCATTCCGGATCCCGAGTTTGCTGGCAAACTTTTCTCGCCTCCTGTGCTGTGCCCTGTTGGATCAACCTACAAAAAAACACGGGGGTAGGTCACGAGATTTAAATACTACAAGGTTTATCAAGCTGGTTTGCAAAGGTTTTTGGAGGGAGGCGGAAATAGAATTTTAAATATATGGTTGTGTTCTAAAAAAAGGAACGGTTGACTGAGATGAAGAGAATTGGATGTTACAAACTGTTTGCATAGTTTTATCTGAGCAGGAGGCAATCCTGTGCATCACGGGCAATTAAATACATTAAACATCATAAAAGAATTAAAACGACTGTAAAACAATAAACCGTTTCCTGATAGTGCAGTCAAAACCAAGATGAGAACTGAAGTCGAAACAGTATATAGAACACCCAACAATCTAGATATCTGATTAAAAGAGCTTATGTAGAGGAAAAGCTAAGGTGTGTGCGCATGTGGGGAGGATTTTAGGCTTTTCTTAAACTTGTCAGAAAAGCAGCAATTAAATTTGCAATTATCTGTTATTCAGTGTGCCCAGAGAGAGAAGTATCTGCCTCTACCTATCCCATAATCCCTTGCGGGATGGAATCTGGGCAACTGAATGGAGCTGAGTGTTTTAATGGCCGGATGTCCTTCTTGTTGCCAGTGCGGAGTTTTGTTCAGCAGATACATTCTCAGTGTGCCCAGAGAGAGAAATATCTGCCTCTGTTCAGGATCGAACTCATAACCTCCTGATTGTGAGGAGAGAGCTCCACTGCTAAGCTACCACACCACTCCAATGCAATCAATTAATATATTACCTGCAAATTCTTTTTGTAGGGCACTCGTGTTTCAAATACATTGCCCTCCAAAATCCAAACACTTGCAGAAAATAATTTGTCATCTGTGTAGGTTAAAGTAGCATATTCCCAGTGCTGTTAACTTGATAGGGGCACTTGAGTTACAACTGTGTGTGTCTCTGACAAAACACTCTTGTTTTATTGATGTTAGTTACCGCAAGATATCCGGCGACACGTGTTCTGGAGGTGACGTAGAGGCCCGGTTAGAAGGGGAAACCGTTCCCTGTCCACTAGCAGGTAAGCCAAGGAGTGGGAGAGGAAGTTGTTGCAAAAATGGTACAGGTCAAAGTTGTGAGGTTTGTGGATCAGGAAGATAAAATCTGCCTTGTGTTAATCTTGACTCCTGGTAACTAATGAACGCACGCTTAATTCTTTTGAGAGCAGCACAAATGGACCAGGTTTTGCTGCTTGGTAAGACAGTAGCTTTGATGAAACGATTGGGAAATATCTACTTCCTACTTCCATTCCTAGTATGATTCGATGGCTTATGGTATCCTAAGACTATTATTAAGTGTTGTATGTTATGATGCTTGACTCTTGACGAATGTATCTTTTCTTTTATGGACACTGAGAGCATTTGCACCAAGACAAATTCCTTGTGTGTCTAATCACACTTGGCCAATAAAGAATTCTATTCTATTCTGTTCTATTCTGTTCTATTCTGTTCTATTCTGTTCTGTTCTGTTCTATTCTATTCCATTCCATTCTTTATTCTATTCTATTCCATTCTTCATTCTATTCTATTCTATTCTTTATTCTATTCTATTCTTTATTCTATTCTGTTCTATTCTATTCTATTTTTTATTTTATTCTTTATTCTATTCTTTATTCTATTCTATTCTACTACAGCATTGTTCAGGCAATATTTTAAAAAATAAAATTATTTGAAATAAAAGGGACTTAAAATTGGCCAACACTGGGAAGGATGGGAAGTTTCCATCTTTTCTTTAAATTCACCACGATGTAAAACAGATGTTGAGATTCTGGAAAGAGTGCAGAGAAGAGCGACCAAGATGATTGAGGGACTGGAGGCTAAAACATATAAAGAACCATTGCTGGAACTGGGTATGTATAGTTTGATGAAGAGAAGGACTAGGGGTGACATGATAGCAGTGTTCCCAATATCTCAGGGGCTGCCCTAAAGAAGAGGGAGTCAAGCTATTCTCTAAAGCACCTGAGGGCAGGACAAGAAGCAATGGGTGGAAACGAATCAAGGAGAGAAGGAACTTAGAACTAAGGAGAAATTTCCTGAAAATGAGAACAATTAGTCAGTGGAACGAATTGCCTCCAGAAGTTGTAAATGCTCCAACAATGGAAGTTTTTAAGAAGAGATTGGATAACCATTTGTCTAAATAAAAATACATAGTTGGCGGTGAAAAACGGGGGCTTTGCAATATGGCATGCATTTTTAAAAAAAAACTTCATTGGATTATGCTTAAATCTGAACCTTCTTTGGAGGAAAATCAAGACATTCCAGTCTTGACATCAGCTAGGAAAGATGCTATAGAACCAGCGTGCTTACAGTCATCCCTTTCTGATGTTTGAGCTCAGTAAATGCTCCTTGCCAAATGTAAAATCCCTACTTCATTCCTTGGCTGATTTCTTTGCAGAGGAAAATGAGTTCATCTTGTATTCAACAAGGTATTCCATCCATCGGTACGATCTCTCGTCCGGACTGACTGAGGATTTGCCGTTGACGGGGCTGCGTGGGGCAGTGGCCCTCGACTTTGATTACACCCACAACTGCCTCTACTGGGCTGACGTGACTCTTGAAATTATCCAGGTTAGTGACTTCTTTGTGCTCTCCGTTGATGCGAGCCAGATAACAGATAATCAGAGTTGGAAGGGACCTTATAGGTCATCTAGAACCGGCTGAATACCACCTCTGGAACAGTCTATTTTGAACCTTTTAAGTTCGAAACAAGACCGGACACGTCTTTCTGAGGTCGGAACAAATTCTTGAGGCCTTTTTGTGGTTTGTTGCGGTGTAACCGAGGAAGGCTGTGACTCTACGGGGCTGTTTGGTTCCAGATTTTGATTTCTGGGGTATCCCGGCACGAGGAAATTCTGTGCCAAGGGGAAAGTTGGCACACCTGCCTTTTCAAGAGAGTGGAGATCATGGTTAGTTGTGGCAGCTTGGGGCTGATCAAATTAAAGAAAGAAAAGAAGATTGATGGAGCAGGAAATTAAGCTTTCTGTTTTCAGGACATGGCTTCAATTTTGATGGGGTTTGAGTCCTGCTGGGTTTGGGGAGCAGCTTACTCAGGTTCCAGTGAGATCAAAAAAGTACTGGAGAAATCTTGGAAATGCATTGCTTTAGCTTGTTTCTCCAGCTGAAATAAACCCATCTGGTCTCAGATTTGCCAGCATCTCTACCTCCCATTTAGATACTTCCTCCAAAGATCTTGTACATCCTCTTTGAATGGGGTGGTAGAGAAAAAGTGGGATATCAAGTGTCATGTGGGTGTTTGTTACTTGCTGAAGTTGACCCAAAAGGAAAAGCTGTAGGTCTGTGATGGTGAACCTATGGCGTGCGTGCTGCAAATGGCACGCAGAGCCATTACTGCTGGCATGCGAGCCCTCGCCCAGAGTAAGTCTACTGCGCATGGGCACACACTGCCCACCTTGCATGCGCGGGGTGCAGGGGTATGCAGGAGATGTGCACGCATGCACAGAGATGTGTGGTGCACATGGAGGAGAGTCGCTCGCACATGCGCAGGAGTTGGGGGACCCATGCGCATTGCCTTCTGGGTGCTGGCACATGAGCGCATGCAAGCGCGCATGCAATTAATGGCACAGGAGCCCAAAAGGTTAGCCACCACTGCCCTGTGTGCTACCTCTTCTAAGATGACCACCGGTAATGGCTGGAAGCTCTAGGCCAGGAGTGTCCAACCTTAGCAACTTTAAGACTTGTGGATTTATGGGCTTCAGCTTCCAGAATTTCCCAGCCAACACCTGTTCTAAGCAATGCAGTCTTAAGGCTGCCATGCCAGTGAATGTTCTCCATCACTTCTTCTTGTTCTGTTTTCCTTAGCTTCCCTAATGGCTTTGATCCATTATTTTCAGCGTCTCTGTCTCAACGGAAGTTCTGGGCAGGAAGTTATCATCGGCACCGGCCTGGAGACAGTCGAAGCATTGGTCTTTGAGCCCATCAGTCAACTGCTTTACTGGGTGAACGCCGGCATCCCCAAAATTGAGGTACGCCACCTTCTGCTTGTAGGAAAGAAGCCCAACATCTCAAGAAGGAGGTCTATCACTCAAATGCCTCCTGCTGGTTCAGTAGCAATAGTAGCCTGGTGGAATCATTGTTCTCCCATTTGTGGTCTTCACGCAGGTCGCCAACCCAGACGGGGACTTGCGTCTTACCGTTTTAAATTCCTCAGTGCTTGAGCGACCCCGGGCCCTAACTCTGGTGCCCAAAGAAGGGTAAGTAGGAAGTCTCCTATCGCTTGATCTTGTTTGTGTTCTCTCTGGAGTCAAAGGACTTGCAGCCTGGACCCCAAAGCAACCATCCAGAAAGCTGAATCTCACATCTTGAGATGCCTCTGGGTCAGCGGGTGGGATTCTACCGGTTTGGACCGGTTTCTGTGAACCAGATGTTAAATTTGCATCTGGTTCGCTGAACCGGTATTTGAACTGACCAGCTGGCCTGCCCTGCCCTGCCCCTCCCAGGAGTCTCCATGTGGCGCATTTTCGATGCAGGTAAATGCAGGGTCCGCGCAGAGGCTCTGGGGGGTGGTGGAAATGGGCCTTCCAGAAGTCTGGAAATGGGCCTGTTTCCTGTTTCTGGAGGGCCTCCAGAGCCCGGGGGAGGCCATTTTCACCCCTCCCAGAGCCTCTTGGGAAGGTGAAAAACAGCCCTCCCAGAAGTTCCAGTAGGCCACGCCTACCATGGCCATGCCCACCCAGCAACTGGGCTGTGAACCGGTTGCTGGGATTTTTAAATCCCACCCCTGCTCTGGGTTGAAACATTCCCTGGATTAATCAGGAGAATGACATTCAATCCTAGTTCTGGCTTGACTCAGGCTTCATATTTTTCTCTACCTCTTGTTGGCTATGACTTCTATTCCCAGACTGATGTTCTGGACAGACTGGGGGGATTCCCGGCCTGGTATTTATCGAAGCGAAATGGATGGCTCCTCTGCTACTTGCATTGTCTCCGAGGGCGTAAAGTGGCCAAATGGAATTTCAGCAGATGACCATTGGATCTACTGGACAGAGGCCTACATGGACAGGATCGAGCGGGTCGACTTCAACGGCATGCAGAGATCAGTGATCTTGGATAGTCTTCCTCATCCCTATGCCATTGCTGTGTTTAAGGTACTCTTCTGGATGAAACATCTATGATAGAGTAGGCATTATTAAGCTAGATTCCTCTATGGTAAAGCAGGCGCCATCCATCTAGAATCCTCTACGATAGAGCAGTTATTGTCGATCTATTGTCGATCTATGAGGATGGATTGGGCATCATCCATCTGGAACCCTCCTTGATAGAGCAGGAATCATCCATCTAGAACCCTCTATGATAGAGCGGGCATTATCAATCTAGAACCCTCTGCGATAGAGGAGGCATTATCAATCTGGAACCCTCTGTGATAGCATGGGCATTATCGATCTAGAGCCCTCTATGATAGAGCGGCCACCATCAATCTAAAACCCTCTATGACACAGCGGGCACAATCTAGAACTCCTATAATAGAATAGACCCAATCAATCTAGAACCCTCGCGGTGTTAAAAAGAACTGTGTTTAACTCCCAGGGGCTTTATGGATAAATCCAATAGGATGAAAATCAAGGTCTTCTTTCTAGGATTTTTAAAATTTCCCAGTTTAATCTACAGTCCTCAGATTTCTTATCGTTTTTTCATCCAAGTCCTAACCAACCTTACCCTGCTTAGCTTCCCAACTCAGACAAATTTGACCAAACATATTAGACTTCAATACCCATAATCTCCAGGCAGCTTGTTATTAGTTCTGGGAACCACTATGAATGTGATGCAGAGCACAGCTAACAATCCTGGGTTGTTGCATGCTTGAATAGATCAAAGCAGGAACAAGAAGGGTTGTTGTGTGCTCTACCATAATTATTTATGTTATGCTTTATAAGGTGTGGCCCTTAGCTTAGTTTGCATGTGAAGTCAACCTTCATGTGTGTAATATGAATGTAATAGAGGCTAAATATTATTGCTAAGTATTTGCACAATTAGCATGGTTTGGGACTTGCTTGTATGGTTATATCTTTCATGTCTGTCTCTCCAATGGACGTTTAAAAATGAAAAGGTTTGCTTTATTTTCCCCCAGAATGATATCTATTGGAATGATTGGTCTCAGCTGAGCATTTTCAGAGCCTCCAAGCACAACGGAGCCAGAATGGAGACCTTGGTTGACCATCTCAATAGCGTGATGGACATGAAAATCTTCTACCATGGAAAGACTGCAGGTATTTATTGGTCCACCAGCAAACATTGCCTTTACTTCTCTGATGCATCTCCCTTGAAATAATCTTCCCTGTTGAGTATAATTAAAAATAATTCAGAGGCAACTCTGGAAAGGAATTGTCCATGGAGATTCTCAATCATCCAGGCTATGGTTGTCCCAAAGATGCTTTTCCAGAAGGCAACTGGACTTTCTGGTTTTTTTTTTAAATTGAAAACCTTTCAATACTCATCCAAGAAGCTCCTTGGATAAGAAGCGAAGCATTTTCAAAGAAAAAAATCCAAGAAAATCCAGTTGTCTTTTGGAAAAATGTCTTTGGGACATCTGGAGGACAGCATCTTCTCCTGAAGTTTCACGATGTACATTTCTGCTTCACAAAGTACTTTCTTCCTTCTTCTCTCCTCTGGACAGGGAAGAATGCATGTGCAGACAAGCCATGCAACCTGCTATGTTTGCCCAGGGCTAACAGTAACTATACTTGTCGATGCCCCGATGGAGTCTCCAGCCATGTGCTCCCATCAGGGAGATGCGATGTGATTGTCCACCCAACTATCATTTGAAGAATGGCACCTGCGTAAAAGAAGGTAAAAGATATACCTGGTGGCTAGAGTGTAACATAACATCTCAAATTGCATTCTGTTATATTTATTTACTAAATAAATTTATATAGCCACCCAGTTCAAACATAGATGACCCCAGTTGGCTTACAACATTTAAAACAATCCACCATGTATTGCCCGAATTATACAGATGCCAGAAAAATGCTTCAGTGGGTAGGAATGCAAATGTAACCCTTTAAAGCAGGGGTCTTCAATCTCGACAGCTTTAAGACTTGTGGACTTCAACTCCCAGAATTCCTCCTCCAGTCATGTAAGCTCAGGAATTCTGGGTGTTGAAGTCCACAAGTCTTAAACTTACCAAGTTTGAAGATGTTTGCTTTAAAGCATCTATATCTTTTCTGTAGAATCACGAGGCAGTTTAGGAACCCTGGAAGTGATGCAGCTGCTTTAAAGAGTAGCCTTGTGTTTCCACCCGGGCCAAATAACCCTTTCCAAAGAATTTCTGGATAGTTGCACAGCCTTAATGCACTTTGTTAGAGTCCTCCAGAGAAGTGCAAAATTGTTGATGTACAACAGGGGTGTCAAACTCATGGCCTGCAGGCCAGATGCATCACACGCCACCCATGCTCACCCCTGGTTTAGCGAAGAGGGAAAAAAAGTCACAATACATCACATGACAACAACATGATGACACGAGTTTGACACTACTGATGTACAACCATTGATGTTGATTCTTGATGGTTTGTTGCTGGACCAAAACGTGAACTGGGTTAGTTATGGAATGAAATGGGTCTGTTTGGTCCTGGATAGAGACTGAAATACCATTGTTCTTGGCAGAAATGTTTGGGGAGAGAAAAGTGGCAGAATCCACAGATGTTGGGCCTTTAATTTTTCAACCTGGCCAATTTTAGCTGGCTGGAGAATTCTGGGAGTTGCAGTCTACCCATCTTAAAATGCCCAAGGATGAGAAAAATTGCTCTAGTCAACCATCCCAGTTCCCAGCAAGAAAGCTTCCAGAAAACAGCTCTCAATTTTAGCTGGCTGGAGAATTCTGGGAGTGGCAGTCCACCCATCTTAAAATGCCCGAGGTTGAGAAACATTGTTCTGGACACATCGTCTTTGGGAACTGCTATGAAGCTTCTTCACCACAAAGTGTCATGCCTCTGTTGGAGTCTGAATCCGAGGAGAAAGACGAACAGCTGACAGGGAGTGGGAGTGTGGCTCCGTTGGCTGTGGAGGAAGCTGGGGAAGGGCAAAGTCTGGCTGGGCAGAGCAGGAAAGAGGTAGAACAAGGGAGAGGGAGTTCAGAGGAAGACCCAGGCCCACCCCTCTTCATCCTAGGGCACACAGGGAGGAACGGAGAAGGGAGCAAAGTGCATTGTGTGGCTTACGGGGGAGGAAAGGGCCCTGATTCCCTTCATTAGCCACACCTGGGAATGGGAGTTTAAAAGAGATGCAAATTGAGTGCAGCATCTGCTGGGAACAAACGTGAGTTTATCTTGTGTTGACTTTGTTTATCTGTGTTCCTGGCATCCTCCCAACCGGGTTGATTTACTGCCATTACTTCACATCTGGAATTCCTTCTCCTGCCCTGCTGGACTAATTACCTCATCTTGCCTTGATTGGACTTACAGTTACAGTTTTTGTTGACCGTGTTTTGGACTTGATTCTCTGCAGCCAAAGGCTGCTCCTGGGAGAGTTTTTTCTCCAGCCAGAAGGTAACCAGGACATTGTGGGCAAAGTTGGAGCTAATAAAGGGACTCCTACTGATTATCTCACTGTGTTGCCTTGTGCCACGCCTGGGTCATCACACAAAGGCTGTTTTTCTGGAAGCTTTCTCATTGGGAACTGGGATGGTTGACTAGATGTTGGGTTCATTAAATCCAGGTTGTCCTTTTTTTTCTTTTTAATGGTTGTTGAATTGATTATTTGTGCTGGTTTCCTCCTCTGCCTCTCTCCAATGCCACCGAAATCCAGAAAACACCTGTCTCTCCAACCAGTACAGATGCTCAAATGGGAATTGCATCAGTAACATCTGGAAATGTGACAATGACAACGATTGCGGGGACATGAGCGATGAAAAGAACTGCCGTAAGTCAAGTGGATACTTGGGGGGTGGAGGCAAGGGAGAATTTGCTTCAGTGGATGATCAAGAGAAGCCCCTCTTCAAAGAATCTTAGATCAATCTTGACAAACATCACATCAACAGTGAGGAAAGAGCTAAGGGTCCTTTTGATTAGGGTGGAATAAGGAGGAATTTCCTGATAGGGAGAACAATTAATCAATGGAACAGATTCCCTCCCAGAGTTGTAGGTGCTCCATTGCTGAAGGTTTCCAAGAAAAGATTGGAGATTGGACAATTATGTCCAGGATGATAAAAGGACTCTTGCCTTGAACAAGAGAGAGTTGGACTAGAAGACCTCCAAGGTCCCCTCCAGCCCTATAATGAAGTGAGGCCCTGAAGCTTCTTCAAAGGTGGAGCTTTGCATTTTGTCCTTCAGCCCTTTCCTCCATTATGTTCTGACCCAAACCTCGTTCCAAGCAAACAAATGCCAAACAGAGATAAAAGCAAAGCCTTTTAATGCTTCTCTGCGAATTCCGTTCATTCACGGTTAAAAGGCTATTAAAACTAATTGTCTCTGATAAGAACGAGCCTTGCCAAGGTTGTGCAAGGCTGCCAAAAGCACTAGATTAAGTTGCCAAGAAATATTCCAAACAAAAAGTCTTCCAACACAAACCAAGGTATTCCAAACTTCCACAAGGCTTGAAGTACAAGAACTTCTTTGCTTCCTGCAAAGAACTCCGGTTTCTCAGCTGGCTTTTATCTCTTAACGGAGGGGCCATTACCTTGCAGCCTTACTCCTGAGTTGCCTGTGCTGCTGCAGCTGCTCTTTCCTTCGAGCAGGCCTGCGCGCATGCGCACTGGGCACAGGCTCCTCGGGGGCCTCTTCCTCACTGCTGCCAGCCTCCACAATCTCCGAAGGCAGCACTCCACTCCATGATGGTCCTGGCCACATCCCTGCATCACACGCAGGTCCCTCATCCGAGTCCTTGCTCTCCAAGACCTCAGCCGTCCGCACCTGCTGCCAGCGAACGACAACACATTATTAGACCGCATGCTGGTCCTACCAAACCTGTCTAAGGGACCCAGTGGCTCTGAAATGAGTCCTGATTGTGCGGCTTTAATGTTGATGGTGCTGTTGATGTCTCCAAATGAGATATTGATGATGCTAGAAGGTCTCTTTTTTCCTTGTGTTACAACAGCAACAACTGTGTGTGATCCTGACACCCAATTCCGTTGCCACGAATCTGGGACCTGCATCCCTCTGTCCTATAAGTGTGATCTGGAGGATGATTGTGGAGACAGTAGCGACGAGAGCCACTGTGGTAAGCTCAGGAGAAGATATCTGGGCCTTTGGACATGTCTCAAATGTCTCTCTGTTGCCCTGGATACAGAAGAACCATTGCCTAGAGGGCTGACCCTGCACCTAGCATGCTGGGGAATTATAGTTTGGCAGTTGGTGCCTCCAGAGGAAACAGGCAAGAAGAACCTTGTCCAAAAGGTGATCCATTTATAAACTGCTGTGGTGGATTTTATATTTGCTGCTAGATTTTGTGATAGTGTTACTTGGGTGGACACCAAACATCTGGATGAGGAGGAAGCTGTCAGGTGAGGCTCCATTCAAAATCCAAAAAAGAAAACCTTAGACTCCATTGTTATAGAGAAAGCACTTTTACTGAATTTGAAGTGGTAGCATCAGTAGAAATACAAGATCTGAGACAATAGGCGAGAAAATCACATATAGAAAGTTATCCCGTGTTCCCACTCCCAATAGTTCAAACTGGCCTTCCAATCTGAGATGTGTATAATGTCATGTGGGGCATCTTCTGGTGGTGTTTCAGACATCTGGTATGCCAAGACAGTTGACCTTGGCCTGGACAGATAAGAGGCTACATCTGTGCCGTAAGTAAGTAAGCATAGTCAAGGAAACACCCCAACTTTTACATTTCACCAACTTAAACCTCCAGCACTCTTCCCCCACACAAAGCCCAATTAGCCTTCCCTCCCCCCGTTTCTATGGCAGCCAGAAAGACAAGCAGGAAGAGGATTCTTGGAGGCTGACAGAAGGCTTGTGCAAGGTGAAGAAAGGAAGATGGGCCTCAACCTATTTTGCGGAGAGAGACACCTCATCTGGCATTTCTCTCCACCAGTTGACTCCAGTGAGGTGTTGTGACATGTTGTCTAAGCACAACTGTGTCTTTTTTTTTTTTACAGAAAAGGGTTGTTCTAGAAAGCCTGATGGGACGAGATGGGATGGGATGGAATAGGAGGAAGGTTCGAAGAGAAATAGATTGGGTCCTTCCTTCAGACGTAGCCGTAATGTTTGGTTTCCAGTTGCACACAACAAGTTAACCTAGGGTTTAATTCAATCAGTCATAATTATACGAACCAGGGTGCATTGTGCGAGGCTCAGTTAGGGTCAGCCTATTGGGAAGTGAGGTGTAATCTGAGTTTCCACCTGCACCATTTTGTCCTGCGATTTTCAGAAGCCCACCAGTGTCAGAATGATGAGTTCAGCTGCAATTCGGGAATGTGTATCCGTCTCTCATGGAAATGCGACGGTGACAATGACTGTCGGGATTGGTCAGACGAAGCGAACTGCACAGGTGAGTGTCTCTGTCTCTCTCTCTTCCTCTCTCCCCCCCTTTCTTCTTCTTCTTCTTCTTCTTCTTCTTCTTCTTCTTCTTCTTCTTCTTCTTCTTCTTCTTCTTCTTCTTCTCCTTTTTCCTCCTCCTCCTCCTCCTCCCCCTCTCCTCTCCCTCAATCAAAGGATTAAGCTGTTAGTAGGAGTTGTTCTTCAGTAGATAACATCTGGTGCAAATATAAACAGCTTTCTTAGAATTTGCTTTATAACAGGATACACCTGGTGTATGTGGGATGCGTCTCATCTTATAATACATTGTGCAGCTAGTTTTATAACGTGAGGCACAAAGATGTGCTTTCTACTCCATTATCCATTTGATAGCAGTACTGCAGAACATCAAAAATGACATCCTGGCTTGGTTTATATAATTTATTTCTTTATTGGTATACTGCCTTTATTATTTTTTAAAACTAATGGAAGGCAGTGAACATATCCAACACACCTTCCTCCTATTTCTCCCTGCAGGAACAACCCTGTGTGGTGGGTTGGGTGAGAAAGAATGAATGGCCCAAAATCACCCAGCTGGCTTTTAACACCTAAGGCAGGACTAGAACTCCCTGTCTCCTGATGATTGGCCTAAAGTCATCTGACTGGCATTCGTGCTTAAGACAGGACTAGAATTCCCTGTCTCCTGGTGATTGGTCCAGAGTCACCTGACTGGCATTCATGCTTAAGACAGGACTAGAACTCATAGTCTTTTGATGATTGGCCCAAAGGCACCCAGCTGGCTTTCATGCCTAAGGCAGGACTAGAACTTACCATCTCCTGGTTTCTACCTTGATGCCTTAACCACTAGACCAAACTGCTCTCTCTCACTATGTGTAGCTATTGGGTCTGGTGCTCTTTTAGGGATGAAAACAAAGAGTTTGAGCTGGTCTCTTCGTTTCCCTAATTAAAACACCTCACCATCTCTGCCAGCTTTAAACCAATCTTTTAATGCTGGCTTATTCATTTAATTACTTCCCGTAGAGGTTGATTCTCCTCACCCCTCCTTTGGATGGGAGCTAAGCAGTGGTGGGATCCAAAAATTTTACTACTGGTTCTGTGGGCATGGCTTGGTGGGCATGGCAGGGGAAGGATTATGCCAAATCCCCATTCCCTCCCCACCCCACTAACCTGCTTTCCAGCTCCGTTTTCCTGTGCAGGGCAACCAAAGGAGACCCAGCTGATCAGCTGGGACTCAATGGGAGGCAGAGAATAGATGGGATTGGTGGGGCCAGTTAGAGGTGGGATTGGCCAGTTCTCCGAACTGTTAGGATATGTGCAGAGTAACCCTTGTATAACAAGGATATGCACATGGAAACGTTTATGAGAACAGTTATGAATAAATATACAGCCACACAGAGTTAAATCAAGTTGTGATAATGTTTACTTGAAGAAATAGGACAGTCCAATAAACAGTCCATGTCATACACATTTTTAAGAGTCCAGAAATACCCAGTTATAAAGTCTTCTTACCGGTTTCATGTTTTTTACAGCAGACAAATATCAAACCATAATACAACAGATAACCTTCGATATCAACAGAATATCAAAGTAAACAGTTAGTCAGTATCGGTCCATAGTCAGTCAGTATCAGTATCAAGAGAGATCATCAGTGAGAAAGAAAGAAAAAGAATTAAACCATGATCTATAGCTCCCTCTTATGGCAACTTGCAGCATGATCAACCAACCAGAGCATAGTATAATACATTACAGTCTTTTTCATTAAAGCTACAAACATATATATTTGTGGTTTATATATTGTCAACCCAATTACGTTGTGTACATATACATAACACGAACTACTCAAAATTTCTGCTACCGGTTCTCCAGAACTGGTCAGAACCTGCTGAATAACACCTCTGGGGCTAAGATACTTTTATTGGAGTAAGGAAGACGCCTGGGGTTGTAACTCACACCTGCTGGAATGGCAAACAGATGGGCTGTCTCTAAGGCTCCCAGGACTTGCCAATTAGACTCCTGTAATGTCCCACTTTATGGCCCACCCTTCTTTGCCTCCCAGCTCTGACAGTTTCCAAAATAGAGCAATTGATAGTCAAGTAGAGTCCTTGGTGGCTCAGGCTGTTAAATGCCTGCTCTTAAGATCCAGCTGTCTACAATTACTATAGGCTCGAATCCCACCAGGCTCAAGGTTGACTCCGCCTTCCATCCTCTCGGGGTAGGTAAATTGAGGACCCAAGATTGTTGGGGGCAATAAGCTGACTTTGTAAAAATGCCGCGTAGTAATAAGCAGGCATATACAATGGAATGAAGGCTATTGCTGAGCACATTGGGTTGTGCTCCAAAAAAAAAAGCCTGAGTCTTCGGAGAAGGGCGGCATATAAATGTAATTAAAAAAAAAAAAAAGTAGCATGAACATCCCTGTGCTGATTTTTCTTTGTGCCTGGATAAGAAACCCCCACCCCACCCCCAAAAAAGCCAGCTTGGTTTCATCTTATATTCTTAAGATCTGGCTTGAAATAACTCTGGAGTTATTTTTAAAAGGGTTCCTCTCTCAGCTCAGGTATGACACTTCCTGGAAAATAATTAGTTTTCACAGTGAATACTTAATAGAACATCACCTCCAGAAGTGCATAATAGCTTAGAATGTTATAGAAACATTTCAATCTCTCCTGCTGGCACAAGGAGCAGAGAACTTAGCTAGGATGGTGAACTCGATTTTCCTTCCTGATATAAACAGATCTCAAATATATAATGAAGCTAAGATGGAAAGGCCAGAATTGCTTAAAAAACAGGGAAAACTGGAGGTTCTTTAAGGCAGTGGTGTCCAACCTTGGCATTTTTCAGACTTGTGGACTTCAAATCCCAGAATCTCCCCAGCTTAAAGTTGCCAAGATTGGACAGCCTTGCTTTAAGGTTTGTAGGACTGCATTCCATAACTCCTATTAACAAGAGCAAAGAAGAAGAAGAAGAAGCATTATGGCTCTTTAGCATCAAGTTTTGGATAAAACGGGGGTTCAGAAAAATACAGGGGGTTGTGAAAAAGCACAGCAATATATTTCACTGATCAGAATTGCATAATGTGAAAATTTTAAACCCCATCAATTGATGCTGGGCAGAGAGAGAAAAAACCCTTCTTTTCTTTGCAAAAGGCATCAGTTAGTGGTGGAATTTACAGCCACAAATATGTTTTGACTGCTGGTTTGAGGAGAAGGTTTGAACAAGCGGAGGAAGAAGGGTTTGCCAGGGGCTGTTTGCACTTTTTTTAGTGAAGATCAAAGTCAGCTTCGTAAGTCTTGGGAAACACCGCAGGGCGAGTCTGTCACTTCCCACATTTTCTCGTGAATTTTCCTAAGGTTCATCCTGCCTGACAGGCTGAGACGGTCAGTTTGACCTGATCCAATACAGCAGGGTGTGTGTGTGTGTGTGTGTGTATTCTTATTACCCAACAATGTGAAGGACGGTCATTTCAAGCATTTATGATAGCTCAGCAATGCCCGTTCAGTGTTCTTTTTCCAGACTGCTGATGGCCTAGAGTTATCTTTAGCTTGGTTGCATTCACACAACAGATTACCCTGGGTGACTGAATTAACTCCTATTCGAAGTTTGCCTTTGGGCTGGATGACTGATCCCTGGCTTGGCGGGATCACTGGAGACTGTGTGTAGCCAGAAAGGGGTTCTCATCTTGATTTCCACATTCTCTCCTCCCCCTTCCTTCCTTTCCCCTGTGCTTTGGTCCCTCCATGCTAGTAAGTCAACACTGATGAATAGCAATCGCGCTTAGACTTACATACCACTTCACAGTGCTTTCCAGCCCTCTCTAAGTGGTTTATAGGGTCAGCCTCTTGCCCCCAACTATCTGGGGTCCTCATTTTACTGACCTCAGAAGGATGGAAGGCTGAGTCAACCTTGAGCCTGGTGAGGTTCGACTGCCAAATTGCAACCAGCCGGCAGTCAGCAGAAGTAGCCTGCAGTACTGCACTCTGACCACTGCGCCACCACGGCTCATGATATTGAAATATCTGCAAGAAAACAACAAGTTCAGAGAGCACCAAGAATCCTGAAGTAAATCAACAGTCTGCGTTGTGTTGTTTTTTAGCTGTTCATCATACTTGTGAAGCCTCCAGCTTCCGCTGCCAAAACGGGCACTGCATCCCCCAAAGATGGGCTTGTGATGGAGACACCGATTGTCAAGATGGAACGGATGAAGACCCCATCAATTGTGGTAATGGACTTTCTAGATACAGGCAAACTCTCTTTCACTCTGACTTTTATCTTTTTTTTTTAACATGGACCACGGTCAAACATCTCCTAGTAAACTAGATCAATTCATCAAAAAGTCCGATGAACTTTTAATAAGATGCTTTATTATATATAGCAAGGCTAAGAATTCCAGTGTAGGAAACGGGAGCGCTATTTACACAATCAGTGTTCAAATCTCTTGTGCCTCTTCTGTGTCAATGGCTGAAGACATTTCTCTTTTGGATAGATAGGTGAGTAGGTGGAGAGAGGCAGTTTCCATCTCTTTGGTGGTAACCAGATCTGGTATTCCAGCCTTTTGACCATGTGAGAATATCTAAGAGGTTAAATCACAGCAACTGGAGCAAAATGTGTAAATCTGAGATGTGGTTGCTCATCCAAGCAACTTCACCAGTCAAAATAAAAATTAGATAGGCAGAGAGTTGTTGGAATGATCCAACTCTTACCATATGAACTTCAAGGATTTCTCCCCAAAATGTATGGCAACATGTCAATGAAGACTCAATCATCCCAGCCAAAAATATCTAAAAAGATTAAATCATGGCAACTGGATCAAATCGGTCCATTCCAATGTCTCTCTGATCTCTGCCTATCTAAATTTATTTTGACTTAAGAAGTTGCTTGGATGAGCAATGAAAAGTCTCAGATTAAAAAAATTTTTGGTCCAGTTGCCATGATTTAAGATATTTTTGGCCTGGATGGTTGAGTCTTCATTGACCATGTGAGAACTAATTTTCAGAGCCTCCTTCTCCTCACCTTCTACCCAGTTCTTCACGTTTTGGTAAACCAAAGACACCATCCTAGGTTTGCTGGAAGTCTTGTGTATTTAAAACTTAAGTTTGCTCTCTTTGTTTCCTTGTGGGATTGTTTGGCAGAGAAGAAATGCAATGGTTTCCAGTGCTCCACAGGGACATGCATCCCTTCTAGCAAACGGTGCAATGGGGCGCAGGACTGCTCTGATGGCTCAGATGAACAACACTGTGGTGAGTGTAACTGGAGTGTGAAAGTTGTAGCCAGGGTGACGGTGCAGTTGCTGGGTAGCCAAAAGGAAACAACAAAGTCACAGAACTGCCCCGGACATTGGAGAACAACTTATAATTAGCATTTTCAATCGATTATTTTGCCCTGCATTTACAGGTAGTCCTACAACAGGGGTGTCAAACTCAATTTCATTGACGGCTGCATCAGAGCTGTGGTTGACCTCGGGGGTCGGTGGGCCAGCTTGATGCCACTTCTCAAACTGCTGACATGTTTCCTCTTCGCACTGGGTAGACCAGGTCGAAGCTACGCTGGCCTGATCTTTCCTCTTTGCATTGGGTAGGCCAGGACGGCCCCCATGGGCCGGATTCAGCCCACAGCAGAGGTGGTATTCAGCCAGCTCTGACCAGTTCTGGAGAACTGGTAGTGGAAATTTTGAGTAGTTTGGAGAACCGGCAAATCCCACCTCTGACTGGCCCGCCTCCCATCTCTGCCTCCTGAGTCCCAGCTGATTGGCTAGGTCTTCTTTGGTTGCCCTGCACAGGAGAACGGAGCTGCAAAGCAGGTTAGTGGGGTGGGGAGGGAATGGGGATTTTGCAGTATCCTTCCCCTGCCATGCCCACCAAGCCACACCCAAAGAACCAGTAGCAAAACATTTTGAATCCCACCACTGGCCCACAGGCCTTGAGTTTGACACCCCTGTGCTACAACTTGCAACCCATTAATTTAGGGACCGTTCTGAAATCACAATAGCACTGAAAAAAAAAAGAACTCATATCGCATTTATGATGGTTGCAGCATTCCTGTGATCCCACGATCAAAATTTGGGCACTTAGCCAATTGGGCAACTGAAACTGGGGGCTCAGCGGTGATTGTGAGTTGTACAACTTTCTTTCCCAATGCTTATCCTTCTTTCTCTCCTTCCTCCCAACCCGCCAACCTTGTCTCTGCTTTGCCACTCTGGAGAATCCCTCTGCACACACTACATGGATTTCATGTGCAAGAACCGGCAACAGTGTCTGCTGCGCTCCATGGTGTGCGATGGCACCTTGCACTGCCGCGATGGCTCAGATGAAGATCCTGCCTACGCCGGGTGTTGTAAGTAAAAGCGGCTAGGAAAATTGGATTTTCGGGATGGTGGAATTTCCCTTCCCTAACAAGAGCCGGCTTGCTTGCAGCCCAGGATCCGGAATTCCATCGCACTTGTGACCAGTTCAGCTTCCAGTGTCAGAACGGCGTGTGTGTCAGCTTGGTGTGGAAATGTGATGGCACCGATGATTGTGGAGATTACTCGGACGAGGCAAACTGTGGTGAGTGGAGAATGTTCCTCTTGAAGGAAAGGAGACATTGTAGGAGTGGGGAACGAGTGATGTCAAAATATCACGTTACTACGGCACTGAAAAAAGAGATTTATGACCGTTTTTCACAGTTACAACCTAGCAGCATCCCCATGGTCATGTGATCAAAATTCAGACGCTTGGCAACTGTTTCATATTTATGACAATTACAGTGTCCTGGGGTCACGTGATTCCCTTTTGCGAACTTCTGACAAGCCAAGTCAATGCGGAAGCCAGATTCCGGGTTACTAACTTATCCACTGCACCGATGTATTTAACCACTGAGGCAAGAAAGGCCATGAAATGGGGCAAAACTCACTCAATATGTGTCTCACTTAACAACAGAAATGTTGGGCTCAATTGTGGTCGTAAGTCAAGGACTACCTATAATGACATCAGTTTCATGGAAGATACCATTCTGATGTCACTGGGGTTACTAACCAATGCTTTCCCCTCCCGTTTTAGTTTGGTTTTCGTTTAGTCTTGCAAGGAAAATGCCCTTCCCTTTCTCTTGTCTCACCTACCAAAGTTACACGCAACTTTTCAGAAGGGGAATAATGTTAGCTGGCGAGTCATTGAACAGCCGTAGCGATTTGCTTAACAACTCTGGTGAAAAGGTCGTAAAAGTGGGTGTGGCTCCCTTAACCACCATCCTGCTTAGCGGCAGGAGTTCTGGTCCCGATCGTGGTTACGCTCAAGACCACCTGTACCTTCTGCCTCTCCAAAACTCTACCTTCCCCCCCCAAAAAAGCTGGTATCTATATCCTCAGCATTTAAGGGGGTGAAATCTGACTGGCTTGTTTCATCCTGGCTAGAAAACCCAACCGAAGCCCCCAGCTGTTCTCGGTATTACCAGTTCCAGTGTGACAACGGGCACTGCATCCCGAACCGATGGAAATGCGATCAAGAAAATGACTGTGGAGATTGGTCGGATGAGAAGTCGTGTGGAGGTAAGAGTGAGTCCATTTTTCCCAGTTACTCACAGCTGGTTCTCTTGAGGTCCCGGAAACAGGAACTATGTGTTCTGACCCAGCCAGCTCCCAAAATGACAAACCCTCTGATGTGAACTTAAAAGATTCCTTTATTAGGAATGCCAGTTTCTCTCGCAGGCTAACAAGTCAGTCCATCCGGAAGATGAATCGTTGTCTGACACACTTATTCATCTCCAGCCTCTGCCTTTTATCCCCAGAGCTAGGGTGGAGCTTCATTAGCAGCAGTGGTTCTTCCGTCCCAATGCCTGCCCATAGATTTCCACTGCTCTCCTCTCCTCTGCCTTCTGCACATTCATGTGTCAGGCACTGGACCCAGTGCCGTTCCTAATCTTCCTCATCAGCCACCTCCAGACCTCCCTCTCCCTCTCTCTCCCTCTCCCTCTCTCTCCCTCCCTCTCCCCCCAGTCCCCGTTTGGCCTCTGTTTTCCCACCTTTTTTGCAGGCAGACTTTGTTTCACTATGCAGATCTAACATTGCATTTGTCTTTTTGCTCCACAGGGATCACTTCTCAAACCGTCGCATTCCACCGGCAACATCTGTCGGGATCCTTTCAGATGTTACTTCTCTGCTTTATAATATTGGCTTTGTTTCATTGCAAGTTTGATAAAAAAAAATTCCTTCCATCTCACCTTCTAAGTCAGAAGTCTTCAAACTTGTCCACCGGAATGAGGAATTCTGGGAGATGGAAGCTACAATCTGCCAAATTTGGTGACCCCCCCCCGAGCTTAGTTGTGAATAATTGGAAGCAGACAGGATCAGGACCAAATCTTGTGCCCATCCTATTTGCAGACAGGTGAAGTACCTACCTGCTGATTGGCTGTGGCCTTATCTTTTGGGAACAGCAGTCTGTGCAAAGACCCCAGCAGAAGCGATCTTTGTCAGCATTCCAGAAAACCTCCACTCCAACCAATAACTCCGAGACAGGAATCTTCTCAAAAGTTCTATTTTAATTGGATAGTAAACTGGCCCATCTGGGGAATCCCGAATCTGAAAGTTATGGGCTTCCTTGCAATAAGTAAAACTACAAATCCACCCCCTGCACCCATCATCGCATCACATGGCCCAATCGTCCATAGTCCCACTTATTCCTCCTTGTGCCAATTAGAAAAAGAAGAATGTTGTTATGTCTAACTACATACACTCCAAGAAATGCCCCCCTCCCCTTTTCCCAGGCTCAAAATGTGGCAGTGTGGGAGCATCTGGTCTCAATATGGCTTCCAAAGCTGACAATCTTCTCAACAGTACTTTGGGGACAAATACTGGGGAAATAATATTATGATGAATCTCAGTGTCTTGCTTTGACTGGACAGTTTTTGAGGAAAGGGACACTAATCTGGATGGTTTAGGTCAGGGATGAGCAATTATGGCCCCTTTACAATCTGTGGACTTCAACTCCCAGAATTCCTGAGCCAACCATGTAGGCTGGGGAATTCTGGGTGCTAAAGTCCACAAGTTCTTAAAGTTGCGAAGTTTAGAGACCCCGGCTCTACAACAATGAAGCAGCATTCTTGGAATCCCCATGGTCTCTCTTTCTTGACTGGCTCACTTTGCGGTTCTACTCTGAAGTTGTTCTGGTTGGAATCTAGGCTCTGCAGTCATCCCTACCACCACCATGACTCCTGCCACATGTGGCTCAAATCACTTCCGGTGTAATAGCGGGACATGCATCATGAACAGCTGGGTTTGCGATGGATACCGAGACTGTGCCGATGGATCCGATGAGGAGGCCTGCCCCACCGCACGTAAGGCACCCTGCTTTTCATGCTTGCCCTTTCACTGATTTCTAGACATCAGTTTTGGTGGTCTGGGCAAGAAAGGGAGGTGACATGACCTCACGCCACTGCGCAAATGACACAGATTGCATCATTCGTGTGCCTTGTGTTGCACGACACGACATGTTACATATGAGTGCCGTATGGAGAAGGCCTAAGAGCTGCCAGATGTTCCAACAATAGGAAGGAATCACAGCAATGCCAATTCCCAGAAGATGATTAATTTGCTTTTTAGTGCCATCAGTTAGCAACCTGTAGCCACAAGAGATATGCTACATTCACTTATAATAATAAAGCAGGGTTTTTTTTAGCAAAGGGGTTGAGGAACAAGCTTAAATGGCTTGGCTTGTGCAGGCAACCAACCACAAGTCCTGGTTTGTGCATTAAGTTCATGTGGATGAATTTGCATATTATACTGGGAGGAGGAGGAAGGAGAAGGAGGAAGAGTAGAACTGTGGAGTCTAGCAGAAGTTTCATTACCCAACTAGGGAACATTTTAAGTGCTAGAAGAGGGTGGATTTGTGGGGGAAGGAGGAGAGGAGATCAAGTACAGGATATCTCAGGGACACCGAGTTTGAAAAAAACTGTTATGGGTTAATTCATAGAAGACAACCTGGCTAAGGTTCCATGTCAAGTAGTTGAACATCTTCAAACATGCCAAGGTTCTTTTGCAGCACCAATTCCTTAAAGGAATGATCTGTGAACAACTCTGCTTTGATTGGATGGGGAAGGCATTGTTTCTGCTTAAGTAGCCAGCCCAGGTGTGACTGAGTGCACCAGCTTCTGATAGCTCAGATGTAGGACTAGGAAGGGTTAGCTCATGGTTTGGAAGCTGCAGTCAAGTCTTCTCCTGTCTCAACAGATTCAGGCTGCCATCTGGTGGCACAGGAGGCAAAGATACCGGCCTTCCATATGAACATAAATTGTAGCCCAATAAAGCTATTCTCTAATGCAGTATGTCTGAACTTTGGTCGTTGTAAGATGTGTGGACTTCAACTCCCAGAATTCTCCAGCCAGCAGCCAAGGTTCAGAAGCAGAGTAATAGCATGTCTATGTGATAATGCATGCTTCCCCCCACCTTCTGCCCACCCAGCTGTTGGTGCCAGTTCCACATCTGCCAGTGTCCATGGACAGTGCAGCCGGTTTGAATTTGAGTGCCAGCAGACCAAGAAGTGTGTTCCAAACTGGAAACGTTGTGATGGCTTGAAAGATTGTCAGGACAGCACGGATGAACTGAACTGCCGTAAGTCTTTGTTGTATTTATGGGGAGCTCCTGAAAGATCCCTGCTTTCCCAGGAGGTCCCCTTGCCTTCTCTCTTGCCAGACAATGCTGGAGACCCTCTGGAATGGCTTCTAATCTGTATCCCTGGTTTTGCATTCCTAAAAAAATGGCGGCAGATCTTTGATGCTCCCAACTGGTGTATCATTTCTCCATTATTTGGGTTCAAACAGATCATACAAATCCATAATGTTGGTTGGTCATAAATGAACAAACCCTACAGTTGTGATGTGTAAACCATGGTAGCTCATTTCACCATCAATTGTGACCAAATTCATTGTACAAAACCAAGTTAACCGGTCATGAACGAACCCAACAGTTGTATGTATAAACCTTGGTAAGCTCATTTCTCCATTAATCTGATTCAATTAGATGTTACAAAATTTAACGTTGGTTGATCATGAATGAACAAACCCAACAATTGTGAGTTTACCAAGGTAGCTTGTTTCTCCATTAATTTGATTCAATTAGATCAGAAGATGGGGAACGATAGTTTTTTTATGGCTTATGGACTTCAACTCTCAGAGTTCCTAAGCCAGCATGACTGTCTCTGGTATTCTGGGAGTTGAAGTCCAAAAGTCATAAAAGGGCCGTAATTCCCCACCCCTGAATTAGATGGTATAAAACTTTGGTTGGTCATGAATGGACAAACCCAATTGTGATGAGTAAATCATGGTAGCTCATTTCCCCATTAATCTGATTCAAATAGCTCATACAAAATCATAGTATTGGTTGATCATGACTGGAGAAACCCAACAATCGTGATGACTGTAAAGATCTACTAGGCTTTCAGGAAAAGAATCAGCACCTAAATCCAGGGATGCTTCTACTATTCAAAATACGGCAACAGATTACTTAGTGCGAGGCAACTAAGTAGATCCGCCTCATCTACTTGTTGTAAGATGGCAGTGTTGTATGTTCTTCTGTCTTCCAGCCACTCACAGCACCTTGTTATGCCCTAGTGGATTCAGATGTGAAGATGGGGAGGCCTGCATCATGAAGATGGAACGATGCGATGGTTTTCTGGATTGTCCGGACAGCAGTGACGAAAAGAACTGTACCGGTAAGACATGACCTCTAAACTGAAATCCAAAAACAATTAAGCCAATGGAATCAAAATCAGATGAAAATAAAATTTCACTTTATGGTGCTTGCATTACTTGGAACCTGACAATATCTTTATTCTGATCCTGACCAGCCTTTCTTTTTTCTTTTTCCTTTTTTGTTGAAATATTTTTTTATTGTTTTATATCATACATTTCCTTTCTATGTTGAGCAGGGTGCTCTCTAGGTATCCAAGGTGTGAACATACAAACTTACAAACTGTCAGGATTCTGGCAGTTACTCCAATTAAATCATGAGCCTCGAGCTACACTCCTAAAATTAAAAAGGATTTATTAGAAGATAACATTCCGGCATTAGCCTGGGAGTAGCCGACTCTGAGATATGTAATTCACTGTCACCCTTGATCCTGCTTCTCCCCCCTGCCCCCAGGGTGTATCATCCAACGAAACACGTCCATATCCAAGAGTCATCAATCATGCTCTCCAATTAGATTTTTGCATGGCAGAAGCTTCAGTCATCTAATCAGCCTCTGGAGAAAATATGAATGGAATGTACTTTCGATTCCACACTGCCGCCTGCTCTTTGAAACCCCCTTTTCTTTCTGTTGTCAACTATAAAACGTATATACAAAATGTTTTATGAGTTGACATAGACATCATTGTCATTATGATCACACATACACTCACACACACACATATATAAATAAATAAAAACAAATATGCAGTAATATCAATCAATCATCTGCGATAACATCAATCATATTATAACATATATTATCTTCCATTATAGTATCGATGATATAACTATCAGAAATATTTACTCATCTGCTTTTCTTTCTCCTATAAACCATATTTCACGTAATTCCACTCCTCTAACCTCAATATCTGTCATTTAAGCATTTATAGACTAGTTCCCATGTTATAAAATAGTCAGAATCTGCTTTTCCTTTAATGTTTAGGGTTAGCCTATCCATCTCTGCACGTTCCAGATTTTTAAAATTATTTCATTGTCTGCAGGGGTTTCTGGGTTTTTGCAACAATTGCACATATGCGATCCTAGCTGCTGTTAGGATGTGTAGAACCAAATATGTAGTTTACCCTTATTGTCATTTCCTGGAATCATGACCAGCCTTTCTGATGACTTGCAACTGGAATTCCAGCCCCAATTGTGCTCCAAAGTCAAGGACTGCCTGTATTCCATCCAATGAGGCTGGTGAGGTGAAGTACAAGATGGCTTTTACCCCAGGTGTTTCTCGCTCCCATCGTCCTCTTCTCTCAACCCTGCTGGTTTTGTCAGCAAAAAACTCTGGTCCTCAATTCATTATGGCTGAGATAACTTCCCCATTAATGGCAATCGATCGCCCTTTCCGTTTGATACGGCTTCCCACACTGCGGTGCAGCTCTGTTGCCTCCCCAAGTGGAAAGGGTCATGGAGCATCCATCAGTCTTTAGTTTCTTTAATTAAATATAGATTGGGAGGAGTCTGCCCAGATTCTCTTCACCCACCTCGATGTGGAAAATATCCACCTGGCTGGAATTTTAAAGAGCGGCACTCAACAGCTTTGAAGCCATTTTGCTAGGGTGGGGAAGTTGATCTTAGAGAAATTAGTGGATCGGAGAAAAGACTATTTGAACTCTTCTGTTTTTATTTGGGGTCACTTGCAGGGAGGGGGCCAGTGGAGGAAGTGAGATCAGGAGCTCAGCCAGAGCTTTTGATCTGTGCAGCTGGGACAGACACCCCACTTGATCTACACTAGATTTCCAGCCATTTGGGATGGTGGATCCAACTCTCTAGAACGTAGTCTCTCCATAGTCAACTTTCAGGGGAAAAAGGCACAATTTATAAGAGTAATATAAAAGTTTGGGTTCAGGTGATTGGTTCTATTAACTGCTGTGGACTGACTTGTGTGTTAGGAGTGCATAGTATGTAAATAAACTGGGTGGATGGATGGATGATTGGATGGGAAAGAGAAAGGGGAAGGAAGGAGGGAGGGAAGGAAGGAAGGTAGGTTAACCTTGAGTCCAGGACACTGTTTCTGCATAGAACTGGTGATAACAGCTATAACAATAGTATTTAGACTTATATACCGCTTCACAGTACTTTACAGCCCTCTCTAAGTGGTTTACAGAGTCAGCCTATTGCCCCCAACAATCTGGGTCCTCTTTTTACTGACCTCAGAAGGCTGGAAGGCTGAGTCAACCTTGAGCCGGTCATGATCGAACTGCTGGCAGTCTGCAGAATTAGCCTGCAATACTGCATTCTAAGCACTGTGAAGGGAAGGCAAGGGAGGGAGGGAGAGAGGGTGGGAAGGAAGATGGGAATGAGAAGAAAGGAAGGAAGATGGGAATGAAAAGGGAGGGAGGGGGAGGAAGGAAGATGGGAATGAGAAAGAAGGAACGAAAGGAAGGAAGGAAAATTGCAATAGCAGACATATACTAATTCATAGTGCTTTCCAGCCTCTCTAAGTGGTTTACAGAGTCAGCCTCTTGCTCCCCAACAATCTGGGTCCTCATTTTACCAAATCAAGGAAGGATGGGAGGCTGAGTCAATTTCAAGCTAGTCCGAATCGAACTCCTGACAGTGAGCAGCGAGTTAGCCTGCAGTACTGTGTTCTAATCACTGTGCCACCACGGCTCTTTAATCTCAACCTCCTTCTTTCCAGTCCTTAATTAAAGTCAGGAATTCTTTCTTTTTTTTCTCCTTTTTTTACATAGATGATACTCTTGTCTATAAGGTTCAGAACCTGCAGTGGACAGCTGACTTTTTGGGCAACATCACTTTATCCTGGGCTCAACCGAAGAAAATGCCTCTCGCTTCCTGTGTCTACAACATCTACTACAGGTAGACAGTCTGATTTTAGTGTTCTTGGTCACTCCTCTGACATCAGGGAGCTTGGCTGCAGGCTTAAAATTAGGCCCTGTGTGCTGACATAGAACCTCCTTATTAGTACGACTGCTGTTCCATTCATGGCATAGGTAGCCAATTGTACAGTACTGCGTGCAGCTCCTAAATTAGCTTTTCTTGGTGGAGGTCCAATGGGTGGGGAAGGCAGCACTGAGCCATGTCCTTTTCTAATGTTGATAGTTCCACTGACCTGATTTGCACATTACCAAGTGCTCATACTTAACTGTGTTTTCCTGAAGAACCTACAAGTGGTTGGTTTGATACAACATGCTAAGTCACAGTCTACACCCAGTTAATGCTTAGCATGCATGAACCCAAACATAGATGGGGTTAATGTATTTCTAGCAGCATCAAGACAAATAGAATAGAATAGAATAGAATAGAATAGAATAGAATAGAATAGAATAGAATAAGGAATAGAATAAGGAATAGAATAGAACAGGATAGAATAGAATAGAATTAGGAGTAGAATAGAATAGAATTAGAATAGAACAGAATAGAATAGAATAGAATAAGGAATAGAATAGAATAGGAATAGAATTAGGAATAGAATAGAATAGAATAAGGAATAGAATAGAACAGAATAAGGAACAGAATAGAATGAGAATGGAAGATGGATAGAATGAATGAATAGGAATAGAATAGGAATGGAATGGAATAGAATAGAATAGAATAGAATAGAATAAGGAATAGAATAGAATAACAGAGTTGGAAGGGACCTTGGCGGTCTTCTAGTCCAACCCACTGCATAGGTAGGAAACCCTACACCAGACAAATGGTTTATTTATTTATTTTTTTTGGACTTGTATGCCGCCCCATCTCCGAAGAGGTGGTTATCCAATCTCTTCTTTAAAACTTCCATTGTTGGAGCATTCACAACTCCTGGAGGCAAGTCATTCCACTGATTAATTCTTCTGACAGTCAGGAAATTTCTCCTTTGTTCTAAGTTGCTTCTCTCCTTGATTAGCTTCCACCCATGGCTTCTTGTCCTGCCCTGCCCATGATTAATGCGTGCATGGAAGAGTTTCCAAACCGCCTGTCCATCATTTCCCCGCCGTGACGTGGTGCTTTTTTTGTCCGCTCCCAAATCTAGGATGGTGGGAGAAAGCATGTGGAAATCCATGGAAACCCACAGCAGCAAAACCAACACCATCTTGAAAGTACTGAAGCCGGATTGCACGTACCAAGTCAAGGTCCAAGTCCAGTGCCTGAGCAAAGTGTACAACACCAACGATTTCATAGTCTTACGGACTCCAGAAGGACGTAAGCCAGTCCCTTTGTTCACAGCCCAGATGGGGTAATGGTGGGGTTAAAAACTCATATTGCCTTGGCCCCGGGGATTTAGTGCAGAAGAGAAGGTCTCGTGCACCTTTAAATGATCTCTAAATGAATCAGAATCAGAAGGGGCCTTGGAAGTCATCTAGTCCAGCCCTTGGCTCAAACAGGAGTCCCTATACCATTTCAGACAAGCGACTGTCCAATCTCTTCTTAAAAACCTCTTGTGATGAAGCACCCACAACTTCTGAAGGCAAGCTGTTCCACTGGTCAATTGTCCTCATTGTTAAGAAGTTTCTCCTAAATTCCAGGGTTGCTTCCCTCAATTAGTTTCCATCCATTGTTTCTTGCCCTGCTTTCTGATGCTTTGGAAAATAAATTGATCCCCTGCTCATTGTGGTAGCCTCTCAGATACTGGAAATGTCACCCTTAGCCTTTCTTTTCTCTAGATTAGCCAAACCCAAACCCAAATGATAGATGATCAGGGCAGGAATCCCCAAATGACCTTACCGTATAGATCAGGGGTCTTCAAGACTTGTGGACTTCAACTCCCAGAATTCCTCCTCCAGTCATGTTAGCTCAGGAATTCCAGGAATTGAAGTCCACAAGTCTTAAACTTGCCAAGTTTGAAGACCCTTGCTATAGATGTTGATCAAGGTTCTCCAACCACATAGATGCCATCAACCCTTCTGGGACATTGGTTCCATCCAAGACCCTCTTGCTGTTGGGAATTGGGAACCTTTTTCCTAATTTTCAAGCCAAATCTATCCCTCAAGATCACTGGTCCATGTTCTGCATTCTGGAAAGATGCCGAAGGTTGCCCTTTCAACCTTCTCAAGGCTATGAATCCCATTTCTTTCTTCCTTCCTCATCTGATGTGCACGTGTTTGTAGCATTATGTACAAAGGGTGGGCTGAACTGTTTAATTTCCACAACTACAAGGAGGTCATTCAGTTAGGAGAGCTGTAATTGACTCAAGGATGTCCTGTCCTTGTTACCAAAGAAGGATGCCTGGAAGAATGTGCTCTCGATGGCTAGCAGTGTTGATAGCTTTTGGGGGGTCTATCAACTAGACCTCAAACACAACAGACCAGACACACTAGGGCTGGGTACAACCAGGGCAACAAGTCAGTTGCTCCGTTCTCCAAGCTCCTGAATTCCATGCATCTAGTTGGCCACTAAGAGATAGAGAAATCTGGTCCCTGGTTTGATCCAACAGGACTACTTATCTACCCACCTCCCTTCCTCCTTCCCTCCTTCTCTTTTTCCCTCTCTCCAGTTCCAGATCCACCCCGCTATCTTCAGCTGCAGCTGAAGAAAGAAGCTGAAGGCATCGTGGTTTGCCAGTGGGCCCCTCCAGCAAACGCCCACGGTCTAATCAGAGAATACGTTGTAAGTAACTCAGTGTACATGGAGATACGCAGACCCCGATGATGGGGAATTGATTTTAACAGGCATTGGACAGGTATAAGGAGTGCCATTTTCCCTCCGGTGATCTTATTCAATTGTAGTTTCGTTCCACAAATAGACGAGGTCAAACCTGCAGATTAAAACCTTTCATTGGAGGTCACAGCTGTTCTGACCTAGGCTTTTCCGACAGCGTGAAGCTGACTCCTGGTTCCAATAAACCCCTTTTATTTAGGTTGCAGTGAATTCCTCTCCAGCAAAGTCCCGGCCAACAGTTTTTCAAGATATTTCACAATTACAGACCTTTATCAGGCTTGGAGAGTTGCCACACTGTAGCAGAAAATATTTGGCAAGAATGCAGGAACAGATCTTCACCCAAATGAACTAATTGTCTCCTGCAAAACCCCACTCCCCTTTCGCTCCGCTTTTATTTCCTATGGGAGGGCCCGTTCACCATCCACCTGTGGCTTTACTCCCAAGCTGACTCTTGTTCCTTAGCTGTTCCCTTCTTCTGGCAGCTCTGTGCATGCACACACTGGGAACAGGCTCCAGCTGTTCTTCTGCCTCACTGATGTCTGACTCTGAAGGCAGCTGATAACTGTTATACGACCCTGGCCCTATCTCTGCCTCCAATGCAGAGCCCTCATCAGAGCCTTCCCCAGTTTCCAGGACTGGCCCGTGTTCCTCCCTAACCACCTCACTATCCGAATCTGTGGGACACAACAACAGCAGGATCTTAAAGATTTAGCCTACTGAAAGGTGACTTTAGCAAGGAGATGGTTGTCCCTATTTTTCCGTCCTGGTAGGTGGAATACAGCAGAGCCGGTTCAAAGGAATGGTCTTCCGTAAGGGCGCCCACCAACTATTCAGAAGTTGAGATGTTGCAGGTCAACGCCTTATATGTTTTCAGAGTGAGTAGATGTTTTCTTTTATTAGCCCTCTATGAGCATCAGCTGATCTTGGCCTGTAGAACTAGGAGATTTCTATTCTTCTGTTGTCCCAAGAAGAATAGACATTTAAAGGGCAATGGATTCAGTGTAATGCAGCCAATCGAAGGGCAGATTTTGATGGATCTCAACTATCAGGATGGAGCCAGTTAACTAGGGGAGGAATCAGTGGTGGTATTCTATCAGTTCAGCCCGGTTCAGCCAAACCGGTAGCTCCCGAGGATCATCTGTGAGCGAACCGGTTTGCTCCGACGATCAGCTGCTGGGCCTCCCACCCAACCTGGCTCTATCAGTATATTCCCTGCTTTTAGTATTATTTCCTGCTTTTCAACTTCAGCTGCTTTGCGCAGCACAGCCCGATGCGTCTGCGCAGCTGTTTACACACACAACAGAAGGTGAGTTGCAAATACTGCATATGTGCGTGCAAAGCAGGCACTCACACGAACTGGTAAGAATGAGTTAACTAGGGGAGGAATGTCTTTGCAGAAGCTTCTCTGAGAATCTCTTCCAGATTTCTTGTACCAAGCAAAGAATCTTCCTGTCTTTGTTCTTCTCTTTAACATTTCCTTGATGGACACATCTTGGGTCATTCCTTTTTTTGACAATAACCCATAATTGTCTGGGGAAATCTTCCGCATGCATCTTCCTCCACCTCCCTCCATCCACTTCCTTTGGATGTGGAGATCCTTCAGTCCAAGGTCCATTTGGCCACCAGTGGTTAGCAGCAGGGTCTCTATCCATGGCTGTTGGGATCCATCACTTGGCAGAAGTCTTCTGGCTTTTGAGAGCGGCCTCCCCAAAGCTTTTTGAGTTGTACTGGCTAGGAATCCTGGGTTTTGTAGTCCCTACCCCTTTGGGGAGAGGGTGAAATGATCCTGTTTTTGGATCGCTCAGCATTTCCTTCAGAATAACACTGAATATGCCATCTGTTCTTCCCTCGCCTCCCGGTCGTTCACTTATAAACTTCCTTGGCATTTGTTTGTTTCAAAAAAAGAGCTATTTTATCTGGGACAATGGATTGCCTATTTTAACCAGCTTTTCTGTTTTGAAAAGGTTGCCGCAGTAACAAGCCGTGGAGTGGGCAACTGGAGTGAGTCCAAATCCATACGAACTATAAAAGGCAAAGGTAAAAAAAAAAAAACCTTTCAGGACTTAATTTCTGGAATTCTTTTCTCGCACTAGGCTGGACACGGAGGTGGGTAAAGACAGCTAGATGGCAGCAGCTGTTCCCCCGCCCCCCCGGCTGGTCTCAAAAAGCTCACTAGATCTGCCTGGACTTTGACTTGGAGGAGAGAAATCCCAGGGCTGTGACTGAGGAGAAGGCCCTCCTTGGAGTAGAAAGCATTTCCATGTTGTTGCCCCAAAACCTGTTGCGTCCATGAAATTATCCGTCTTTGAGCTGAACCTTAAGGGATGCTTTAGTTCATTGCAGGATATCTCTGTCATAGGTGGGAAGGTGTGCTGCCAATTTAAATATATATACGTATACATATTGTATACATATACACATATTGTCATGCCCCTGTTAGAGTCTGAATCCGAGGAGGAAGACGAACAGCCTCAGGGAGCGGGAGAGTGGCTCCGTTGACTGTGGAGGAAACTGGGGAAGAGCAAAGCCCAGCAGATCAGGGAAGGGGTAGAACAAGGGAGAGGAGGTTCAGAGGAAGACCAAAGCCCAGCCCCTCTTCATCCTAGGGCACGCAGGGAAGAACGGAGAAGAGAGCAATGTGGGTTGTGTGGCTTACGAGGGAGGAAAGGGCCCTGATTCCCTTCACAAGGCACACCTGGGGAGGGAGTTTAAAGGAGAGGCAGATGGGTGGGGTGGTTGTCAGGAACAGTTGCTGAGTTTATCTAGTGTTGGCTGCTGTTATCATAGTTCCTGGCATCCTCCCAACTGGTTTGATTTACTGCAGTGTTAGTTCACTTCTGGAACTCCTTATCTTGCCCTGATGGATTTATTACCTTATTGTGCCTTGTTGGATTTATAATTTAAAGTTTTCTGTTTGCAATATCTGCAGCCAAAGGCTGTTGCAGGTTGTGGGAGAGTTTTTTTTCTCCAGACAGGAAGGTAACCGGGACACTGGGGCAAAGTTGGAGCTAATAAAGGGACCCATACTTATTCTCTGGCTGAGTTGCCTTTGTGCCACACCACAGGTCATCACACACACACACACACACACACACGTATATCTATATATCTATATATGTTTATGTATGGTGGGAAGGTGTGCTGGCAATTTTTTTATACACCCACACGCACACGTACACATATACACACATATGTATGTATAATGTATTATGTATATATATTTAAATTGGAAGCAAACCTTCCCACCCTATGGCAGTTATATCTGCAATTAAGTTATATACCAGTGAATGAATTACAGATGGCCTTCAGCATGTGACCATAATTAAACCCCAGAATTATGATCATAAGTCATTGTGGTTGTAAGTTGAGGTGACCAAGGGGCACTGCAAACAGCTGTAAAAGTCAGTGGGTTGCCAAGGGTCTCAAATGTGACTGCATGACCATGTAGTCTGTGTTGCAACTGTTTAACTTTGAAAATTGGTTTTAAGTAGCTTTTTTGGGTGCTGTAAAACTGGTCATAAGTTGAGTGTCAGGATTCCGGCAGTTACCCCAATTAAATCATGAGTCTCGAGCCAAATTCATGATGTCCTTAACAGTTAGTTGGGATGTTTTGATATCTTTTTTATACAGATTAGAATTAGAATTCCTTTTTGGTCAAGTCTGATTAGACCCACAAGGAATTTGTCTCCGGTGCATAAGCTCTCAATGTACATACAACAATAGTGATAGATCATTAATCATAGACATTATAAGAATACATTCAAGGAGTGGTGCAGTGGCTAAGAGACAGAGCTCTCACCTCACAATCAGGAGGCTGTGAGTTCAATCCTGGGTAGAGACAGATATTTCTCTCTCTGGGTACATTGAGAATATATCTGCCGAACAAAACTCTGCATTGGCAATAGGAAGGGCATCCAGCCATTAAAACACTCTGCTAGCTCCATTCAGTTGCCCAGACTCCACCCTGCAAGGGATTATGGGGCCGTTAAATGAAGACGATTGTAAGAATACACTCATCACACAACATTAGATACAACACTTCGTGATAGTCATGGTTACTAAATAAGCAATCAACGTAAATCATACCATTAATATTATGATTAGTATTAATCATAATATTATTATTTAGTTAGTATCCTAAGTAAACAATATACATCATAAGGTACAAGCAACAAAGTTATAAGGAGATAGGTAATAGGGAGGGTGAGAATAATGATGGTAATACTGCCTTTCTAGATACTGTAAATGCTATCAGATGCTATCAGTGTTAAATCTCATGCCTCTTTCTTTCTCTCTTTTGACCCTATTCAGTTATTCCGCCTCCTACAATCCATATTGATAATTATGATGAAAACTCCATAAGCTTTACCCTCAGACTAGACGCCAATATTCAGGTGAGACATAGTCTTTCTGTTCTAACCCAGCTCTCCAAACACGGCAAACCCTCCTTTATTAGGAGCATCAGCAGCCCCTGAAAAAAGTTTCTTAATGCCAGCTAACAAGTCCATCTGGCCGGGAGATGAATAGTTGTCTGCCACATCTATTCATCTCCACCTTCTGCCTTTTATCCCCAGAGCTAGGCTGGGGCTTCTCTAGCAGCAGTGGCTCTTCCGTCCCAAGGACCAGCCCATAGATTTCCACTGCTCTCCTCTCCTCTGCCTTCTGTGCATTTGCGTGTCAGGCACTGGACTCAGCTGTTCCTCCTCTTCCTCATCAGCCACTTCCAGACCTGGGGGCTGTTGACTCTCCATCTGAGGGCTGACAGATGGTCCAGTCTCTCTCTCTCTCTCTCTCTCTCCTCCCTCCTCCTCTCTCCCTCCTCTCCTCTCCTCCCTCTCTCCCTCTCCCTCCCCCTCCCCCTCCAGCTCCATTCCCTCTTTCCCCTTGGAGCTCCTCCTCTGATTCAGCTCCTGGAGGGGCCGTTGGCCAACAGGCCACAATACTTTCTTTCTAACTGCTGCCACTTTTAACCAACTATAAGATCGATCCCCCCCAAAGCTGCACCCTTAACAGCTTTCCCTAAGAGGAAGCAAACAAAAATTCAAAACTAAGACAGAATTTTGGGAAGGGAAGGAGATTAACTATCTGGTGTGTGTTGATGTGTGTTCATGCAGTTTGGAGTTCATAGTACCACTTTACAAAACCTGGGCAGGAGAATGTTTAATTATACTAATGCTACATAAATACATTATTGAGGCCAGAATCAAATTAGCCAAAATAGGTTTTCTTCCCTGATTTCACCCAGTTTTTAATTCTGTTCACAGTGATCCTTTCTCTTTTGCCTGTATGAGTTTTTCTCAGATGTACGTCAAGCTCCACTCCTTGAGCCAGACAGAAAAAGTCAAACCTCTTTGACTTCATCACCCTTTTTCAGAATCATAATATTTCTTGTCTTCTCAAGACAATTTTAAGAAAGATTCTCCTTTATTAAAAGAAATGGCCTTTTGGTGAGGGGTCCCTTTTCGTTCACTCCTGTAAAACAAAATCACCCAGGTGTGATTGATCAGGCGTTTTATCTGTCCATCTTGCACATTTCGTACTGCTGGTTTTGACAGGTGAATGGCTACGTCGTGAAAATTTTCTGGACTTTTGACACCCACCGACAAGAAAAGAGATCATTCTTTGTAGATGGAGGGAAGTCAGCTCAAACAGGTAAGAGGATCTGTGCAAAACTGCAGCGTAGAGAAAGGGAGATCCAGTTCCCATTTGACCCTTAGCCATGGACTCTTGAATCAAATCAAATCCTTTATTATGCTCAAAGGAAAATAAAATAGAATAGAATAGAATAGAACAGAACAGAACTAGAATAGAATAGAAAATAGAACAGAACAGAACTAAAATAGAAAATATAATAGAACAGAAGTAGAATAGAATAGACAATAAAACAGAACTAATAGAATAGAATAGAAAAGAAAAGAGAATAGAACAGAACTAGAATAGAATAGAAAATAGAATAGAACAGAACGAATGGAATGGAACAGAACAGAACAGAACTAGAATAGAACAGAAAATAGAATAGAACAGAATAGAATAGAGTAGAACAGAACTAAAATAGAAAATAGAATAGAACAGAAGTAGAATAGAGTTGACAATAAAACAGAACTAATAGAATAGAAAAGAAAAGAGAATAGAACAGAACAGAACTAGAATAGAATAGAAAATAGAATAGAACAGAATGAATGGAATGGAACGGAACGGAACGGAACAGAACAGAATAGAAAACATACTTTAGAGTAGAGTAGAATAGAAATAGAATAGAATAGAATAGAATAGAATAGAATAGAATAGAATAGAATAGCTGGAAGGGACCTTGGAGGTCTTCCAGTCCAACTCCTTGCTCAGGTGGGAAACCCTATCCCACTTCAGACAAATGGTCATCCGATCTCTTTTTAAAAACTTCCAGTGTTGGAGCATTCACAGCTTCCGAAGGCAAGTTGGTTCATGGGTTCATGGTTCTAACTGTCAGGAAATTCCTCCTGTCTTCTCCAGTGAGGAACTTGACTGCTCAGACGCCGTATGAAATTTCTGCCTGGGCCAAGACGGAGTTGGGGGACAGCCCGCTCTCTTTTGCACACGTGGTGACCCGGGGCACAAGGCCTTTCCCCAGCCTGAAGGCCAAAGCAGTCAACCAGACAGCCGTCGAATGCAACTGGGGCGGGCCAAGGAATGTGGTAAAAGCGGCAATTTCTTTTTGATTTGTCCCATGGGCTGTAACTGTTTGAAAACTCCGGGGCAAACGGATTCTGGGACGTTATTTACAGAATGGCAGAATCCGCGGGTTTATTTCCTCTTCCTTATTTCCTCTCCACCCTGGGCAGATATATGGCATATTTTACGCCACCTCTTTCCTGGAACTCTACCGGAATCCTAGCAATGCAACTACAGCTCTCCACAACATGACTGTGATTGTTAACCGGGATGAGCAGTACTTATTCCTGGTAAGGATAGACTTTCAATTAGTCCTTTTTGGCAATTTCTACAGAAACCCAACTAAGTTAATTGTTAACTAGAGTAAGTTAACTAGAATAGAATAGAATTCTTTATTGGCCAAGTGTGATTGGACACACAATGAATTTGTCTTGGTGCAAATGCTCTCAGTGTACATAAAAGAAAAGATACATTCGTCAAGAATCGTCAGGTACAACACTTAATGATAGTCATAGAATGGAATAGAATAGAATAGAATGGAATAGAATAGAATTCTTTATTGGGCAAGTGTGATTGGACACACAAGGAATTTGTCTTGGTGCAAATGCTCTCAGTGTACATAAAGGAAAAGATACATTAGAATTAGAATTCTTTTTTTATTGGCCAAGTGTGATTGGACACACAAGGAATTTGTCTTGGTGCAAATGTTCTCAGTATACATAAAAGAAAAGATACATTTATCAAGAGTCAAGAATCATCAGATACCACACTTAATGATAGTCATAGGGTACAATAAGCAATCAAATCATACTAGGAAACAGTCAATATAAATCGTAAGGATACAAGCAACAAAGCTACAGTCATACAGTCACAAGTGGGAGGGGATGGGTGATAAGGAGTGATGAGAAGATGAATAGCAATAGTAGTGCAGACTTAGTGAATAGTTGAACAATGTTGAGGGAATTAGTTGTTTAGCAAAGTGATCGCGTTTGGGAAAAAATTGTCCTTGTGTCCAATTGTTCTGGTGTGCAGTTCTCTATAGTGTCATTTTGAGGGTAGGAGTTGAAACAGTTTTATGTCCGGGATGTGAGGGGTCTGTAAATATCTTCACAGCCCTCTTTTTGACTGTGCAGTATACAGATTCTCAACTGAAGGCAGGTTGGTAGTAATTAAATACAGACGAGAGAAGATACTTGAAAGTTGTTCCTGTAGTATCCTTTAATCAGACGTCTGAGTGGAGTCATAACACTGTGCTAAGCTGTAGTTTAACCATGATTTGCCCAATGTGCTCTCTTAGCTTAGAGTGAACTTTTTTCTTCCATTCATGGCGGGATTCAAGTTCTTTGATTGAGTGGTTGGTGGCATGTAAGTTATGAAAGAATGAAAACCACAGGTTTGCAAAGAAGCTAAACCAGATCTAGTAGTCCCTGTCGGTTAGATTCAGGCTAGGCTTCGTGATCTGGAAAATCCACATTGTGCTTTTCAGGAATGAGTTCCTCTACTGATATCTCGTTTCCTCCAGGTGCGAGTTATTTCTCCATACCAAGGTCCACCCTCAGATTATATTGTTGTGAAGATGATTCCTGACAATCGCCTTCCCCCTCGACACCTTCACGCTGTCCACCTGTCAAAAACATTTGCCATCATTAAATGGGAGTCACCTTACGACTCCCCAGATCAAGATATGGTAAGAGGGTTGCGCCAGTCCAAGCTTGGCCCAACGTTGACTCTACATACGGTTGGGGCAGGGGTGGGCTTCAAAAATTTCAGAAAGGGTTCTCTGCCCAGTTGCTGGGTGGGTGTGGCTGTGGTGGGTGTGGACTAGTTGGCTTTCTGCACCATGGTGGGGTGTGTGTGTGCATTTTTGCCTTCCCTAGGGTCTGGGGGCTTTCCTCAAGCCTCCAGGAGGGCAAAAATGGCTTCCTCGGGCTCTGGGGGCTCTTTGGAATCCAGAAACGGGCCCATTTCCGGCTTCCCTGAACATCCGGGAGGCCTATTTTTCACCCTTCCCAAGCCTCTGCCTGTGCCCTGCACTTACCTGCATCCAAAACAGGCCACGTGGGGACTCCGGGGAGGCGTGGGCGGGGCCAACCAGGAGTGGGATTTGAGGTTCTCCAAACTGCACAGAATCTTAGCTAGGGGCTCTCCCGAACCCCTGCGAACCCGCAGCAGCCCACCCGTGGGTAAGGGTCTCATGCCCATGGTTGGTAGAGTGCTTATACCTTTCTTCTTTTGAAAAGGACAGGAAATACGTCCTACCTTGATAGCGCCAATGAGAAGACTTTGGAGCATGGTTAGCCTTGATAGATTAAACGGGATTATTGAGGTCATCCCCAATCTGGGGAAGATACATTCACTGTTGCTTGGATTTGCCTGCGTCTCACTGCATGTTCTGTCCTAGGCTTCCCCAAAAAGCACTAAGCCAGCTCTGAGTCCCGGCAAAACCTCTTTTATTAAATGAACATGAATTTAGTGCATTCACATTCAGCCAACGGCTTGGCAAATAGTCTTGCAAAGGTATACTAATTAGCTCAGACCTTATCTACCTTGGAAAGCTGCCCTGTAAATATTTCCACACACAGTGCTGACAGGGAAGGGCTGGGTTACACAGACAAATCTTCACGAGGCAGGAATGAACGAATGAGCAAGTTGTTTCCTGCAAAAGCCCCCTCCCCTTTTGCTTCTCTTTTAATCCTGATGGGAGGGACCATTCATCGTCCACCTGTGGCCTTACTCCCACCTGGACCTTGTGTTCTTAATTGTTCTGTCCTTGTGGCAGCTCTGCGCAGGTTGGGAACCGGTTCCAGAAGCTCCCCTGCCTCCCTGTTGTCTGAGCCTGAAGGCAGCTGATGACTGCCAGCCTGCCCTGGCCCCATCTCTGCCTCTGATGCAGAGCCCTCATCCGAGCCTTCCTCAGCCTCCAGAACTGGCCCAGGTTTCTCCCCAACCTCCTCACTACTGTCCGACTCTGCTGCCAGCTCCGTCAGCCGCCGGTGGGCCACAACACTTGTTGTCTGCGGTTTTCACAAGGCAGAACACCACACCAAGCTTGGTGATCCATAAACATGGAACCCAAGTGCCAGAGAGAGCCTCCAGAACTGGCCCAGGTTTCTCCCCAACCTCCTCACTACTGTCCGACTGCTAGCTTTTTGTTGTCTGCTTTCACAAGGCAGAACACCACACCAAGCTTGGTGATCCATAAACATGGAACCCAAGTGCCAGAGAGGGTGGTTCAACATAGGATGCTAGCTTTTGATTCCAAGGTTAATTCTTTAATTAATCCAAGATCAATACTGTCCTAGGTGGGATTTAGCCTTTTTCAGCCAAATTCTCAATGGATCTCTTTTGCCCTAAAGCAGTTTCCTTCAACCTTGTCAATTTTAAGATGTGTGGACTTCAACTCCCAGAATTCCCCAGCCAGCCATGCTGGCTGGGGAATTCTGGGAGTAGAAGTCCATACCTCTTCCAGTTGTCAAGGTTGAAAGAGACTGCCTTAAAAAGATGCTCCAAGTAGAATACAACATTTTGTGCTGGACGTTGAAGGACATGGCATCTCCCGTGTCCTACCTTTGCTTCTCCCCAGTTGTATGCGGTGGCTGTGAAAGATTTGATACGGAAGACAGATCGAAACTATAAGGTGAAGACCAGAAACAGCACGGTGGAATATACCATAAAAAAACTGGACCCTGGTGGAAGATACCATATCGTTATACAGCTAGGAAACATGAGCAAAGAAGCTAGTTTGAAAATCAACACAGGTAAGGGTATCGTATGTGCTGAACTTGTCATCATCCAGAGCGCAAGCCCCATTGAATTAAATGGGTCTCTTTTTTTCTGCATTTACTTCTTCTCCTTGTGCCATATTGTGATGACCCAGGGCGTGTGACACAAAAGCAGCAAAGTCACCAAAGTAGGTAAAGTCCCTTTAATTCCTCCAACTTGGCCCCCAATGTCCAGTTATCATCGGCTGGAGAAAAAACTCTGCCAAGAACAGTTTTTAAAGGGAAGAAATTCAGTCCGACCCCAAAGTACATATAAATTATAAATAAAAACCAACACAAACCATGCTGCAGCAATTAACAAGACAGGGCAGGATAAGGAATTGCAGACTTCAAAAGATAACAACACACACACAGTTGGGAGGACGCCAGAACCCAGATAAGACTTGACAAACAAAGATAATGCACACTTTGCTTCCAGCAAGGTTCTGTGCGCAAACACCCTTCTTATATCCTGTTCTCCCAGCTGCAACTAATCAAGGGAATCAGGGCCCTTTCCTCCCCCGTAAACCACCTTGCTCCCTTATCCATTCCTCCCTGCGTGCCCTAGGATGAAGAGGAGGTGGGTCTGGGTCTTCCTCTGAATGCCCAGCCAGCCTTTGCCCTTCCCCAGTTTCCTCCACAGCCACTGGAGCCACATTCCTACTCCCTGTCAGCTGTTCGACCTCCCTCTCGGAATCAGATTCCAACAGGGGCATGACACATATCTGTCACTGGACATTTCTGATCATGTTGGCGATTCTATTTTTATCAACAGCCGCACGAAGAAGTGCTGTTGAGTTTTGTCCAAACCAGTCACTTAGATTTGGAAGCCCTGATGTTTTTCTTCTGCCTGGACTTCGTTGGCCTTCAATCTTTCCCTGGAGGATTAAGTTTACTAAGCATTTACTAAGAAGTTGCTATTATATTTACCTATCATATATCCACCTGTCTCTCCAATGTCTGTTACAGTATCCCTGGCTGCACCTGATGCTTTAAAGATTATACCAGAAAATGACCACATCTTGTTATTTTGGAAGAGTTTAGCCTTGAAAGAAAGCCAATTTAATGAAACCCGGGTAGGTTGCCGTTGCGTTACAATGACACTGTTTCCTGCCTCCACTGCACTTTATTTGACCTGTTCAATGGTTTCCCTAGGGTTGCAGGCAACTGGCTGCGTCCACACAACACGCCAAGCCACACATATAAAGCATGGTTTGCGAATCATACTGTCAGGGGTTGGGTAACAGAACAAGTGCAAAGAAAATTGCTTTGTTGTGCAATACAGTATTATTTGCTTAAATGTGTTGATCACCCAACTCCAATGAACTCTAGATAAACCCTCCACAAAAACAGCTAAAAAACTGGGCTGAGTAAATCTTTTTGAGTTTACTCAGCCCAGACTAAAACAATCTAACGAATAACAACATCAACGGGACAAAACAAAACAGGGGCCTTTGAACAAATTGTTATAAACTCCAATCCCTCGCCTGGGTGCAAGCCCAGGTTCTCTGGAGCCCTAGGAGAATGGGTGCTTTCACCTGTGCTATTGACCAATGTTTTTCAAACTTGGCAACTATAACGTGTATGGACCTTAATTCCCAGAATTCTCCCCAGTTCTGGGAGTTGAAGTCCAGACATCCAGTCAAAGTCCATCCATCTTTCGGGAGTTGAAATCCACACATCTTGTCAACCATGACAAGGTTGAGAAACATTGCTGTAGAGCAAGGGAAAATAGAATGGAATTAAATGCCACCAAACATGAAAGCAAATAGTGGACCTCAAACAGATGTCAAACATCATAACCAGAATAGAAGAGAAGAGAAGAGAACAGAAGAGAACAGAATAGAATAGAAAAGATATTGGAATGTAAAATAGAATAAAGAATAGAGAATAAAGGATAGGGTAGGGTAGGGTAGAGTAGAGTAGAAATAGAATAGAATAAGAATAGAGTAGAGTAGAGTAGAGTAGAGTAGAGTAGAATAGAATAGAGTAGAACAGAACAGAACAGAACAGAACAGGAATAGAATAGAATAGAATAGAATAAATATTGGAGTGTAGAATAGACTAGAATAGAACAGAACAGAACAGAATAAGAGAGTTGGAAGGGACCTTGGAGGTCTTCTAGTCCAACCCCCTGTTTAGGCAGGAAATCCTACACCACTTCAGACAAATGGTTATCTAATCTCTTCTTAAAAACTTCCACTGTTGGAGCATTTACAGCTTCTAGAGGCCAGTTGTTCCACTGGTTAATTGTTCTCGGGGTCAGGAAATTCCTCCTTAGTTCTAGGTTGGGTCTCTCCTTGATTACTTTCCACCCATTGCTTCTTGTCCTACCCTCAGGTGCTTTACAGGGCATTCAAAGTTCTGGAAAGTAAAGTTTCCCTGCCTTTCCTCCTCTGACAATTATCAGCTTAATTCTAAATATTTCCTCAAATGAATTCATTCTTTCCACCTCCAGGGGTATGAGGTGCACATGTTTGACAGTGGGGCCAACACCACGTCGTATCTGGGGAACACGACAGAGAATGTCTTCAAGGTTTCCCACCTGAAGGCCGGCCACAATTACTCCTTCACAGTGCAAGCAAGATGTCTCTACAGTGGGCAGATGTGCGGAGAGCCCGCAACTCTTCTCTACAATGAGCTGGGAAGAGGTAGGAAGAATGTCCTCATTGTCACTTCTGGGCAGCTTCTCCACAGCACTTCTGTTTGGACCCCTAGAAGAGGAGAGAGGAAGGGAGGGAGGGAGGGAGGGAGAGAAGGAGAGAGAAAGAGGGGGGGGACGGAAGGAGAGACAGAGGGAGGGACAGAGAAGAGGGAGAGAGAGAAGGAGAGAGAGGGAGGGAGACAGAGACAGAAAAACATGAGTTTAGATTCTTCCTCAGGTTCATTTATGTTCCAGTTGGCCAGATGTTCTGCCCAACAATCACAACAATATATATTATTATTAATATATAAATAAAAAGAAAGAGCGACGTGTTCAAAATCCATATATACAGAGTGTTGCCTGGTTACATTTCTTGGAGTAATAATAATATATATATTATTATTAATATATTTATTATTTATTTATTTATTATTTGAACTTATATGCCACCCCATCTCAAGACTCAAGGCTTACAACTAAAAGCAAAGAACAATAAATACATTAAAAAACGATTAAATCAGAATTATAAGCCCAAATATTTATAAAATGAATTAAAAATTTAAAAATAACCCTCCCAAAGGGTCACAGCCGGTTGGTCAAATAACCAGGTCTTCAACTCATGAGGAAGGTAGGTCAGGGCCAGGCGAGCAATGTGTTCAAAATCCATATATACAGTGTGTTGCCTGGTTACATTTCTTGGAGTAATAATAATAATATAGTTAATATATAAATAAAAAAAGAGCAACATGTTCAAAATCCATATATACAGTGTGTTGCCTGGTTACATTTCTTGGAGTAATAATAATAATATATATTATTATTAATATATAAATAAAAAGAAAGAGCAACATGTTCAAAATCCATATATACAGTGTGTTGCCTGGTTACATTTCTTGGAGTAATAATAATAATAATATATATTATTATTAATATATAAATAAAAAAGAGCAATGTGTTCAAAATCCGTATATACAGTGTGTTGCCTGGTTACATTTTTTGGAGTAATATTCGTCATAATCATAATAATAGTCTTTAATGATAATTTCAGGATAACAGTGCTTTTCCCTCATAACATTGATACATATTAATTAGTAAAACTAATTAAAATTAATCATAATTAATAAGTTACAATAAACAACCCTGATCGTGAGATTAATCTTTCTCTTGTAATCTTCGAATTTCTAACTCCTGTTTTTCTGATTTAAAAAAACTTCTTGGTATCAAGTGAGTCTTCATGAGTTCTATTCTTTCATCTTTTCATCTTTTGCCCTTTCCTGTCGTTCCTATTTTTCTGTAGATGGAGATGCCAGTGCCTCTATATTGGGCAAATCTAAGGATGTTGCTACCATCGTGGTGCCCGTCTTATTTCTTTTGCTAGTGACAGTGGGCGTTGGGTTTGTGGTCTTGTACATGAGGCATCGAAGACTTCAAAATAGCTTCACAACCTTTGCCAACAGTCACTACAACTCCCGACTGGGTTCCGCCGTATTCTCCTCTGGAGATGACTTAGGTAAGTGAGATCCGAGTCTTAGGACTGCTTAGGTGGAATTCAGAAGCACTGCTGGATTTACTTCAAGCCTTCAGATTGGATAAGATATACTTGGATTGAGGTTTAGTATTCATAATCAGCTTGTTAGATTTCCACTGCAGCCATTTCCAGAGTCTATTAGAGTTTAGTGATGAATGAATGAATGGATGGATAGATGATTTAATTTGCGTTCCTTTATTGAGTTTTGAGAGTATGGATTAAGTAGCTTCATTGGACTTTTCATATATAAAGATAGCTAGCTAGCTAGGTAGGTAGGTAGGTAGGTAGGTAGGTAGGCAGGCAGGCAGGCAGGCAGGCAGACAGGCAGACAGACAGACAGACAGATTAGATGATAGATAGATAGATAGATAGATAGATAGATAGATAGATAGATAGATAGATAGATAGATATAGATAGATAGATAGATAGAAGATATATATAGATGGATAGATAGATATAGATATAGATAGATAGAGATAGTTAGAGGTAGAGGTTGAGAGAGAAAGAGAGAGATATGATAGATAGATTGTGCTTCCCTTTACATAACAGGTCTACAAATAGTTATAAGCTGTCCCATCCCTATTTAACAAGAATACTATATTAAATAAACAAATATTCCAGGTGGGGAGGATCTCTATCCGATGATCAAATTGATCATAATATATATGTAAAAGGTAATATAAAAGAATACTGTCAACAGGTTAGACCAAACATTGCACTAGTCTTCAAATCCCCCTGTTAACCATCTTTTATTGGGCTTTTCCAAACTGATGATTCTATGGATCACAGTGAGGAGGTAAGGATGGTCCCTCATGCCCACCTCTTCACTTCTTCATGCCTTGAATGTCTCTCATTGCCGCCATGTGTCAATAAACCTTGTGACTTGGTTTACCAGGAGATGAAGACGACGAAGCCGCCATGATCACAGGTTTCTCAGACGACGTCCCTATGGTAATAGCGTGAAGAACGTTTCGGATTCCGGAAAGCAAAAATAATAATAATAATAATAATGGTGTAAATATTTTATTTGATAAAGAAAAAAAAAGTCAACTGTTTATTTTAAAAAAAAAACAAAAACTAAAAAGCACTTTTGAGTTGCAATACATTATTTTTGTATCGGCTGAAAAAAAAGAAAACAAAAAAGGAAATAATGAGTACACTTTGTAGCACACGGCTGTGAAATTTCAAATCAGGTTGATGCTAGTTCTGTGGTTGGGTTTCTTTCCTTGTTCTTCTTTTCCAAACTTCGATTTCGTCTTCATGCTTCCTGAGCACACCTCTGATTTCTTTCCCACTGGCAATGACTTTGATCCTCTGAGAACTTGTGAGCAGTTGGAACCCTGGGAGGCTTCTTCTGGCTTGATGTCAGATGGAAGTCAGACAGAAACCAAAGGAATAGTCCGTCATTAAGAGAATCCTTCCTCGCTGTGTGCATTAATGAGATGGTGTGGCCGAACGATGGAGGGCAAACGAAGATGAAGGGGACAGCAGAGAAGAAGGTGGCTGGATGGAGTCACTGAAGCAGTCGGCATGAGCTTAGATGGACTCCAGGAGATGGTAGAGGACAGGAAGGCCTGGAGGAACGTTCTCCATGGGGTTGCAATGGGTCGGACACAACTAACAACAATGGCTCCATCAGGTTCCCCATTGTCCTGTGTGGCCTATGGAGATTCTTAGATGGAGTCCTCCAAGTTATGGTTGTCCCAAAGGTGCTTTTTTTCCCCCCAGGAGGCAACTGGACTTTCTGGTTTTTCTTTGAAGACATTTCTCTTCTCATCTGAGAAGCTTCTTCAGCTCTTTGAAGATGCTTCACTTCTCCTCCAAGAGCTGAAGAAGTTCTTGGATGAGAAGTGAAACGTCTTCAAAGAAAAACCAGAAAGTCCAGTTGCCTCCTGGAAAAAAAACATTGTCCTGCGTTCCACATTAGTGACTGTGTTGGGCATCGCGTGCAATGGAAGTATTTCCACTTTTCCTTTTTTTTCCAGGGTTAGACCGCTGCAGATTTCTTTCCACCTTTTGATTTGAAGTCATCAGTCCAACAAGAGACTGAACTTGGTTGAATTGTTGTCCGTGCCAGCATAGGATGCTAGTCCCTTATTTCTAGTCTGACCTCTGCAAGTTGACTAGATGTTATTCAGAGATTTGTAGATTTTCTTCTTCTGCTCCTTAAGTGATGATTTGGATTCTCACCTTTTGGTAGGAGGTAACATCTCTAGTTTTGGCCCCCTTGAACACAAAGCACGGGTAAGATTCCTTAAAAAATGCTCTGAAGTTGTGCTGAGCCAGGAGTTGCACATTGCCCGAAGCTCTTCCCTATAAAACAAGGAAGAGGGTCTTCCCGATAAAGGAGAATATTTGTAGTTCAGGGTTGACATGAGGGGTCCTTGGTGCCCTCTGAATTTGTTTGTTTTCTTGTAGACATTTCATTACCCAAACTAGGTAACATCATCAGTGCTAGCATCAACCTAGTTGGGTAAGGAAACATCTGCAAGAAAACAAGCAAGCACAGAGAGGACCAAGGATCTTCTCTTTGGGTTCTTTGGAATCATTTCAGGCCAAACATTGGTAATTTTCCACAGTTTGGATCCTGGAAATAAATTGAAACAGTCCTACCCATCTTAAAGCAGGATGATCACAGTTTGGAAAGAGGACACCAAAGTCCCAGATCCCAACCTGCGTACGCCTCAAAAGAAAATCCCAAGGATGTGGTGGGTTCTACTCCCCCTCAATGGACCTTTGTTTCCTAAAGAAAGGGTCTCCAAGCTTGGCAACTTTAAAACTTGTGGACTTCAACTCCCAGAATTCCATGCTGGCTGAGGGATTCTGGGAATTGAAGTCCACAAGTCTTAAAAAGTGACCAAGTTTGAAGATCCCCTGCCCTAAAGTGCTAAGCCTGTGGTCACCATAATCTTCCTACCACTGTGGAACGTGACTTGAATCACTTACAAAATGTTCTGAGAAGTTGATTCCAGCTTGAAGTCGAGAAGAAAGGAGACAAAATAGGACATTTTCTGCTGGATGAAGTCCACAATATTACCTTAGCTTCAGGGATGGGACTGTAAAGTCAGAAATGCCATTCTGACTTCCTTATCCTCCACTCCTTACCCAGCTTAAGTTCCTAATTCCCAGGGATAGAGGGTGGAGTTGTCCTTCATTTTTTGAAACATTGCTGCTACAAATCCATGTAATTTTCAGGGGCATTTGCTCAAAATCTATACCCCCAGATTGATGAATTTTCTTCAAAATAATCTCGTTCTCTCAGGATCAATCTCAACCATCTTCAGGTTTTCTTTCTATTTGTGTGTTTCTTTTTCCTAAGCAAAAAAAAAAAGTTATTTAAAAAAAATGTTCAGGAAATCTATAATTATGTTTATATCTATAAAGAGAGAAGGAATCGTTCGTTCCTGAAGGTTTTACATTGACTGAAAGATGAAAATTATTTGTATTATGTTTTATAGGAGGGGTGGGGTTTTGTTTCTGGATTTATTTTTTATTATTTTTGGTCGGTTCAACTAATTTATTAGGAAATCTGCTTTTGATCAGAGTTCCAAATTCTCAGTCATGCACATGATTGTTGGTTAGCGACACGTCACTTTAATCTATTTTTTGTGTGTGTGCAAAACTTTGGGTTCTGTTTGTTTTCCGTCTCCTGTACGTTGCATCCGGCATTATTGCCGCAGTAAAACACAAAACACCACCTATTTTTTAATCTCTGGATACTTTTTCATGCTTTGTGAGAAAGTAAAAAAGGTCAGGCGGGTAGAATGAAAAATCTTACTAAGTTGTCACACCGAGGGCTTAAATGTTTTCTGCAGATTACTTTGCACGTGTTCATAGATGCAAAAAACAAAAAGGTACAACAATTATCTTTTGTTCTGTTTTTTTCTTATTGCTTCGTCGGGAGTCTGTGGACGCAAAAGCAGCCTCAAGGGGTTGGGATACAGCCTCATTTTGCAAACAATCCTTTACGAAACGGGACTTTCCATTTACTGACATGGAAACGTCAATACAAACAACATACTGTTTTGCGTAACGATGTTTTTGATGATGATGCTTTGGTAGACTGAATGGCTCCCCAAATGTCCTCAAGGAACCTTTGGACTGGGATTAAAACTCTTCCATGCTTTTGAAGCTCCATAAATGGTATATGATACTTTGGGGGCCTCCCTGGACACTTAGATTGTCCTTCAAACTTGTTTTCCTGAGTGCTTTGGCCCACTTTTCCTCTATCGCAGATGAAGTTGAGGCAGGGGAGAAATAGGAAAATAGATGTTTGCGGGAGGTGGGGAATATTAGATCAGAGGCTTTGGATCACGTCCTCTACAATCCTTTGGCACTATCTGTGGTTGCTGAAGCTGATTCAGCTGAAATCCAGAACATTTGCGGGAGGAAAACCTAGTTGCTTACTTCTGCCCTCAATGTTCAGATCTGTGTCAGAACCTCTCCATGAATGTAGGTAAATAAATGTGTCCCAGACAGAGGTGGCATTCAGCAGGTTCTGACCAGTTCTGGAGAACCACCGGTAGCGGAAATTTTGAGTAGTTCGGAGAACCGGCAAATCCCACCTCTGACTGCCCCACCAACCCCATCTATTCTCTGCCTCCCATTGAGTCCCAGCTGATTGGCTGGGTCTCCTTTTGTTGCCCTGCACAGGAGAACGGAGCAGGAAAGCAGGTTAGTGGGGTGGGGAGGGAATGGGATTTTGCAGTATCCTTCCCCTACCACACACACACCAAGCCCACCAAACCACACCCACAGGACTGGTAGTAAAAAAATTTGAATACCACCACTGGTCCCAGGATAATGTTGCAGGATCCAATCTGGGTCAGTTACTGGGACCAGAGTTTTAGTCTTCCAAACCTTTGGACTATTGTGGAGCTGATCCTCAGGGAACTTCTCTCTTGCCAGAAAAGACAGAATAACTCAAAGCACACAATCTGGTGAGACGGAGAGAGACATTCCCTGAGGATGGGCTCCACTATGTGACTGAAAGTTCAGAAAACTAAACCTCTGGTTCCAGTGACCGATCTAGATTGAATCCTGGAATCTCTCCATGTTTCAGATCTCAGATGTTGACCCACAAATCTATGGAGGTTAGGATCTCGTAGCATTGCTCGGATAAAGCGGGCCTTGGGAATCTGATGCCCCAAATTGATTTGTTTCCACCTGGACTTTTGATTCATTATTTTCAGTCCCTTGACCAGGAATGGTCCTTCCCACATTGGTTGTCTTCTTGGGATGCCTTGAGTCCCCTTTGACATCTAATTTTGAAGAACAATCGGAAAAGCAAAACAAATTTTTTAAAATGGTTCTCAGGTAGCTCAGCAGTCCAGCTGAACTCATTTTAAATGCTATTAAGTTGATGATGTGTTTGCTGCTACTTTCTCTTCCAAGTACATGTTTAGATTAAAGAAAAATGGCTGAGATGAAAGAGCTTGGTTGAGTTGGCCTTTTCAGAAAGAGGCCCTCATTTTCATTAAGAGCATTTCTCAATAGCAGGTATGCGTAGAACCTCTACATACAGAACAGAATAACAGAGTTGGAAGGGACCTTGTAGGTCATTTAGTCCACCCCCCTGCCAAAGCAGGAGACCCTACTCCATTTCTGGCAGGTGGCAGTCCGGTCTCTTGAAAGCTTCCAGTGATGAAGCTCCCACAACGTCTGAAGGCAACTTCTGTTCCATTGGTTGATTCTCTCTTATTTCTAGGTTGAATCACTCCTTGATCAGTTTCCATCCATTATTCCTTGTCTGGCCTTCAGGTGCCTTGGAGAATAGCTTGACCCCTTCCTCCTCTCTGTAGCAGCCCCTCAAATATTGCAAGACTGCTATCCTGTCTCCCCTGGTCCTTCTCTTCAATAGACTAGCCAGGCCCAATTCCTGCAACCGTTCATCGTATGTTTTAACCTCCAGTCCCCTAATCATCCTGGTTGCTCTTCTCTGCACTTTTTCCAGAACCTCAACATCTTTTTTATAGTGTGGTGATACTGCACTACATTTCCTAATTGGATGGTGCTGTGGAATTGTAGCTATGCAGATTTTACTACAAAACCAAACCTCAGCAACTAAGAATATCTGGTAATTCTTGACTTCTTCAACGTCCGTTAGAATGTGGATTCCCCTATACAAAATTCTTGATTTATTAAATGTCAGAATGTGGATTCCCCCATACAAAAATAATTTTAAGAAAAGAATAGCATAATCACAGCAGATTTAGGGGGTCATTTGGAGATAAACAGAATCCAAGAACCATTCATTTATACCACTAACTGAATGCTCGCCATTAGATGTGGGGCAGAGGCACTTTCAGCTTTAAATAAATTTTATATTTTTGTGATGGTTTTATGCACAGAACTGTGCTTGAAGCTTGTGTTTTTTAATTGTGTCTGTTGTAACTATATCGACACTGATTTGTTTGCCCTTAGTTTTATGCAATTCCAATGGATGGATGTGAGGGCAGAGCCATGAATCTACGTTCTCTTTAGAATCTGCCAGTTTAAATGTTCTTTCCAGCAAATGATGGACCATAAATTATCTAGATCAGAGGTCTCCAGACTTTAAGACTTGTGGACTTCAACTCCCAGCATGGCTGGCTGAGGAATTCTGGGAGCTGAAAGTCCACAAGGTTTAAAGTTGCCAAGTTTGGAGATCCCTGATCTAGAGACGATGTTCCTCCTTATGGTAGGGAGGAGGAAAGATGACCTTGTTGAGAATAGAGATTTGGTTGGGATGTCTTGATTGCTGTTCCAATTATTCCTGTTGTATGAACCAAAATCGTTGGGATAGGGTTTTTTTTGGGGGGGGGTTCCTTGAACTCCGAAAGTGGATGAATTCAATAATCTGGTCAAGTGTGTTATGTGAATGCAGCAAAAGACATGCAAAAATTACATTTTCAGACTCTTGAGATGTCACGTCTCTACCTTGTGTTTGTCTTCTGAGGATGCCTTTTAACACTTGAAATACTGCCGATTGCAGCATCAAGCGTGCTCTTGACTCATGGCTCTTGAAGGTTATAGCATCTTGAAAATTATCTTGAGTTGTTGATCTCTCTCTCTCTCTCTCTCTCTCTCTCTCACACACACACACACACACACAATCATCTATCTCACTCACCTATTATCAATCATCTATATCACCACTTGTCTGTTTATATCATCTATATCTCAATCATCTATCCATCTGTGTATCTCTATCATTTGTCTATTCTCTGTCTCTCTGTCTCTCACATGCACACACACACCTATCATGGATATCTATCATCTACCTATATCATCTATATCATCAATCCTCATCATTATATCTATCCTCTATATCTGTCTGTTTATATCTATCTATCTAGCTAGCTATCTAGCTATCTAGCTATCATCTATCTCAATCATCTATCTGTCTGTATCCATCGTTTTTCTATCATCTATCCTTTCTGTCTCTGTCGAATAGCATTGTAAACATAGCTTGGGTAACAAAAATGGCCAAAATGAAATAGTCCATACACAAAGGCTTGACCTTAGAAAGAGAAAAGTCTTGCAGAGTTCACCAAGAGGTATGTTGTGTTCCTTGGGCCAGAGGCCAGTTTGACAGCCAAATCCGGCAGATGGTGCTAAAGAGCAAAGGAAGAAAAGCCAGCAAAAAAAAAAAAATCCATCTGGAATGACAAAAAGCAGATGTGATGCACCTCTTGCCAATAGCCTTGAGCTTGCATTTGTGCTTCCTAATTAAAGTCAAAACACACCCTGGTATTGGAGATCAGGAACACCAACTTCTCAGCACACACAACGTCTCTCGGATTTAACTTTTAAGGCAACCATCTCTGGGCTACGAACATCTGGATAACCGTTAGGATGGTGGCTGCAAGAAAATGGAGGGTTTGTTTCTTTTTTTTTCTTGTTTGCTAAATGGTGAGGTCACCACAGTATTGGCTACCCAGATGTGGAAATTCTAGCTTGCCTACTTCATTCAGCCCACCTGAAATGAATTTGCTTCTTCTGCCTCTTAGTTTTGGTTAGGTCTCTCCTTATCTATCTTTGGCTGCTTTTCCATCAATTCTGCTGCTTCCCTACTGCAAAAAAAAATAAAAATAAAAATAAAATAAACCGAGCTATTCAAGGCAGAAATCAGTGCTGCATATTATGCTATTAAGTTAGCATTCCATGCATATGAATAAATCTAGATTTGTGTGTAGTTTAAGTCATTCAAGCAATGTAAACAATGAAGTATTGTTGAGATGTGAATCTAATAACAAATCTACCTTCATTTAATTGTTTAAATTATGTACGGATGTACATAGACCACTTCATTATTTTAAAAACCTCAGTACAGTCCATTTTGGCCATCATAATAATAAAAAAGAGACATCATCCTTGAGAAAAAAGCCACGGCCATCTCTGTTTTTCAAAAGACCCTCAAGCTATGTTTCGAAAATCCATTTTGCAGCCAAGAGATACCCAGCATAACATTCACAATGCTTTCTATCTAGGATTAAAAACTCTTGAAATGTGCAAAATAGGGAAAATTGGCATCCTTTGAAAGAGCCTTAGTTGGGTTTCCATTTTGCATATGTAGCCTTTTCAATTTTTTAAAAATTAAAAGCTGCTTGTGAAAAATAAAGGCATCGAGGATGATAAAGGATTGAGATATCAACTCTTGGGGAAATAGCCTTCCCAGATTTGCTTAAAGTGCAGAGCAAGCAAAATATGGATTATTACCATCAAGAAACTTAGTACCACCAGAATACACCAGTGGGCAGCATTGGCTCCCTCCACTAGTCTCATTCAGACACTAGTCTCTCTCCCTCTGGATAATACTTTGGGTGGCATCCAAAAATTATTTGTTCCAGATGAGTTCTCGCTATTGTAATATTTTGTTTAACCCAACCCAATCTGAATGAAGCCAGCACAAGAATACAGCTTTTATTATTATTATTATTATTTAATGATACTCGGCAAAATGAGAGGCCGAGTTCTTAAAGAGCCAAAGATTCCCTATTCACATTTTGACAGCTGTTAGCCTTTTGAGCTCCCAAGTTGACATTAACAATAGAACTTTTGTGGAAGGAATATTACCAGACTGGAACTGAATATACATATTGGACTAAGATGGATTTCTCTTTGAAGATTAGAATTACCAAGTCAAAGGAGAAGGACAATGATGCTCGAAGAGACACCTTAAATCACAAAGAGATACTTGGGTTTTTGCCACGTCACATGTCTTCATGATATATTGACAATTGCAGCAGAAAAAACAACTATCATCCCTTCTAACCAGATTTTAAACATAGCGGGCTTCATTGAGCATCTTTCTACATTTTATCTGATCAACAGGCTATCACTGGATTTTTTGAGAGTGTCCAGAAAATATAAGGTAGGGTAGATTGAACCAAAAGGATCTCTGATCCAGGATACACTGCTTGCAAAGTGATCAAATACCAAAGATTGCTTTGGGGCGGGTGGGGGTGGAATCGGTGATTTATAATCCGTGCTTAAAATGGTCTCTGCAAACCATGTGCAAAATGACCCCAGAAAATTCTGTATTTCTTGGCATCCTTGTCAAAACAAATGCATTCTGGGCCCTAAGGGCACATGAACAGCTCCTCACGCTTAAATAGACTTACATTAGAGCAGCGTGTTTTCACACTTTGTAGCTTGAACTCACTGCAATATTTTTCTTTGTGATTTCTTCTCTGTTGAGAGAGAACTAAAGATGGATGCGAGTGACTCTGACCAGCTTCCACAAGTTGCTTTTTGTCCTGCCCTGAGGTGCTTTGGAGACTAAATCAACACCCTCTTCCCTGTCACTGCCCCACAAGGGCAACCAAGATGATGAGGGGACTGGAGGCTAAAACATATGATGAACAGTTGCAGGAACTGGGCCTGGCTAGTCTAGGGAAGAGAAGGACCAGGGGAGACAGGAGAGCAGTCTCCCAATATTTGAGGGGCTGCCACAGAGAGGAGGAAGGGGTCAAGCTATTTTCTAAAGCACCTGAAGGCCAGACAAGGAATAATGGATGGAAACTGATCAAGGAGAGATTCAACCTGGAAATAAGGAGAAATTTTCTGACAGTGAAATCAATCAACCCATGGAACAGAAGTTGCCTGTGGGAGCTTCATCGCTGGAAGCTTTCAAGAAGAGACTAAACTGCCATCTGTCAGAAATGGTGTAGGGTCTCCTGCTTGGGTGGGGGGTTGGACTAGATGGCCCACAAGATCCCTTCCAACTCTGTTAATCTGTAAATCTGTAAGTATTGAAAGACTGTCTCCCCTAAGCCTTCTCTTCATTACGCTAAGCATACCTAATTGCTGGTCCATATGATATGATGAAGTTGGCATGCTCCAGGTCTCAATGATTCAACAATGTCATTTGGTGGGCCCCAGGAAAGGGGACTTCTCAGGAATGGTCCCTGTCTCCTGGCACATAATTTCCCCTCCCTCTCCCCCAAGATTCATAATAGCCGCCACTCTGGCTCTGTTTAAAGAAGCCGTGAAAATCTGGCTCCATCCCCAGGTCTGAGTTAGAATGGATGGAAGAACCCATTGTGATATGGTTGTTGGTTCTTCTGATTTTTTTTTTTCTGAAATTGTACAATGTATTTTGTATGCTGCCCAGGATCATAACCAGGACCACACCTGGAAGACAGTAAACAGACATATATTAATTGTGTGGTGGGATGGATGGATGGATGGGATGGATGGATGGATGGATGGATGGATGGATGGATGGATGGATGGATGGGATGAATGGGATGGATGGATGGGATGGGATGGATAGATGGGATGGATGGATGATTGATGCATGGATGGTGGATGGATGGATGGATGGATGGATGGATGGATGGATGGATGGATGGATGGATGAATGGATGGATGGATGGATGGATGGATGGATTGATGCATGGGATGGGTGGATGGGATGGATGGATGGATGGATGGATGGATGGATGGATGGGATGGATGGATGGATGGATGGATGGATGGGATGATGGATGATGGATGGATATATGGATGGATGGATGGATGGATGGATGGATGGGATGGGTGGGTGGGTGGGTGAATGGATAAGACAGTCAGTGGAAGATGGAACACCTAGGACTGAAATAACATTTATATTATGATAAAACATAATATTTTTGACCTCTGCAAGCATGCTTCAGTTTCAGTTTTGTTCTAGGCATTCCTCATATTTGGTTATCCAGAAGGAAATGCCTTTGTTTTAAAATAAAACTGGCAGACGCCATCTGCTCAGAATTTGCAGTGGGAAAAAGTCAAAAGAAAAGAAAGCAACCCACATCGTTGTTTCAAAGAAATTTGCCGGCCGATTAATTCGGGGCATTTTGTTAAGTTGATTGAACTGTTTTTCAGCAATTAAACAGCATGCATTCTTAACACAGGACATTTCAGTTCCAAGCCAGGTGTATCCACCCAGCAACCCAGTGTGCGTTGGAACATACCTTCTCCAAGGTGGTGATGTTGGGGCTTTGCTCTGAATATCTGAATGCTGGATGGACCCTGTAGGAGTTTGAAATCTGATACACTTTAAGGAAACAGGAAAAAATATCTGGTGGATGGACTATTTATTCATTTATTTGCTAAGAAAATGTATATGGCTGCCCAACTCACTCATGGTGACCTTGGACAGCTTACAAAGATAAAAACCCCAGTACAAAAACCAGTGAATCCCTGTCATGCCTCTGTCAGAGTCTGAATCTGAGGAGGAAGATGAACAGCTGACTGGGAGTGGGAGTGTGGTTTTATTGGCTGTGGAGGAAACTGGGGAAGGGCAAAGTCTGGCTGGGCAGAGCAGGGGAGAGGTAGAACAAAGGAGAGGGAGTTCAGAGGAAGACCCAGGCCCACCCCCTCTTCATCCTAGGGCACACAGGGAGGAACAGAGAAGAGCAAGGTGGGTTGTGTGGCTTACAGGTGAGGAAAGGCCCTGATTCCCTTCATTAGCTACACCTGGGAAGAGAGTTTAAAAGAGATGCATGCTGACTGCAGTGTCTTCTGGGAACAAACATGAGTTCATCTTGCGTTGACTTTGGTTATCTGCATTCCTGGCATCCTCCCAACCATGTTGAATTACAGCCGTTCCTTCACATCTGGAATTCTTGCTCCTGCCCTGCTGGACTAATTACCTCATCTTGCCTTGATTGGACTTATAGTTACAGTTTTTGTTGACCATGTTTTGGACTTGATTCTCTGCAGCCAAAGGCTGTTCCTGGAGAGTTTTTCTCCAGCTCAGAAGGTAACCAGGACATTGTGGGCAAAGTTGGAGCTAATAAAGGGACTCCTTCTGATTATCTGACTGTGTGGCCTTTGTGCCACACCCTGGGTCATCACAACCCTACTCCCCCTCATGACAACAATCAAATCAGCCACTTGATGGGTTCCATACCCCCTGGTCCTCAGGCCCACTGGCAAAGCCATGTCTTCAGGGTCTTCCAAAACAGTGTCAAATCAGGGGCCAATCCTATCTCTGCAGGGATGATGTTCCACAGGGAGGAGGCCATCACAGAGAAGGCCTTTCTTCTTGGTCCCACCAAGAGATCTTCTTAGGAGAACCCCCCTCACCCACCCAAAAAAACATCCCCTGCCTCCACACTCTGATGGTTCAGGTAGATTTGACTGGGAAAAAGATAACCTGGTTCCAGGCCATAAGGGTTAGGTAACATCTAACTCTTGAGGTTTGCAACTCTAGGTAGAAGCCTTTCTGCTTCAGTTCAAACCCAGTGCTGCAACTTTCTAGAAGCAGAAATGGAATCATATGGTGCTCAGTTCATATCCAAACCACACCATCTTCCATTTCACAAGCTATAATAACAGCTTGGAAGACAAGTTTGTCATCAATGACCTCGGTCATTTCCCAGTTTGTGGTCTTTTGACCGCCCCTCTTCCAATGCTGCTTTCATGCCCCTGGTGGAGACTGACTCTGAGGAAGAGGAGGAACAGCCAACAGGGAGTGGGAGTGTGGCTCCAGAGGTGGTGGAGGAGGCTGGGGAAGGGCAGAGGCCGGCTGAGCAATCAGAGGAGGATCCAGGCCCATCCCCTATCCATCCCAGGGCACACAGGGAGGAGAGGATCAGGGAAAAGCATGGTCTCCTCGGGAGGAGAGGACCATGATCCCCCTCAGGGCTTACAGCTGGGAGCTATGTATATAAGTTTGTAACTGTGTATTCAGAATTGCTGGAGTCAAAGTTAGTGTTTCCTTTGAAAGAGGTTTATATTTGTTGGCGTTCTTCCCAAGGACTTTCCCCGGTTATCTGCTTGGAACATATGATTACTTATCTTGGTTTGATTCGGAACTCTTGCCAAGACGGTTTGTTCTTGTTTTCCTTTTGCCTCATTATTTACTTTTGGGACTTTAAACTGTGACTAATAAAACAGTTAAGTTAAAGGCATTGCCAGACTTTAATTCATGTTTTGGGTTTTGGGTGATTTTGAGAGACTATGGGTCATCACAGCTACCAATAAACATCTGTTTCTCTAAATGCCCCATTTTTGGGTCTTCTAAAGCCCTGTAGGCTTTGATATTGCCGTGATTTTACATCACCTATGCAATTGCTATTCTATAGTGTGAGAGGTCTTAAGACATCTGGAAATGCAAGGAAAAGGTGTGAATTCTATTTAATTAGTTCAAGGGCTTGAAATGCTGTCATCTTTTTGCTCCTTATTAAAGGATTTTGTGTAGTTTCTCCTTGACATCTTGGTTGCTTCTCCTGATACTCCACCACTTCAGTTTAGGTTTCTTAACTCTGGGTAAACTTTAATAGGATTGGACCAGGTTGGGATTCAGCCGGTACAGACTGATTGGGGTGAACTGGTAGTTCCGGTGCTGAGCGAAGTGCGTGCTCAATGAACTGGTTGTTACACCAGTTGAATCCCATCACTGGATTGGGCTCAGATATCTCTGCTATCTGGATCCACACTAGCTATTCCACTGGGTCTTTACTTGAGTTGTAGGAGTGTCAGCATTATGGGGAGAGCTTTGGTGGATGATGGGGACACAGAATAAGTAGGAGATGAAAGAAGACTTGGGAAGAGGCAATTTAGGCAAGGTGGTGTATGGTGAAAGCATTGATCTAAAAGACCAAGGTTCAACTCTACCTCTCATCATGACATCCCAGTCACTTTCAGTCAGTCCAATCTGCAACATAAGGATTTTGTCAGAAAAGGGAGGCCACCTTGAATTGCTGGAGAAAAAGCAGGATGGAAATACAGCAGACAAACAAGCAAGGTTAATCTACCCCCAAATGAGGAAGTGAAGCTTTGAGATTCCAGGCGACCATCTCCAATTCTGACCTGCCAAGGAAATTTCCCCATGAGCTCTGATCCATGTGCATTCTTGGTTTAGAGTATGTGTGAATCCAACCATTGTCTGTAAGCTAATGAAGTGCGGTTCAGTTCAGTTTTGGGGACAACTTTATACAGTCATCCATGTGGTTTTCTTGACAATCAAAAGTGGTTTGCCATTGGACTTAGAAAAAAGTTGGTTTTTTTCAAGGGTCTTCAAACTTGACAGCTTTAAGAGTTGTGGACTTCAACTCCCAGAATTACTCCTCCAGTCATGTTAGCTCAGAAATTCTGGGAGTTGAAGTCCACAAGTCTTAAACTTGCCAAGTTTGAAGACCCTTGTTCTAGCCTAACCTCTTCTCCCTCAGATTTCCAAAACATCTCCCATCTAAATATAAACTGGCCAGTCAACAGACTATGGTTAAATCAAGCTCATCCAAAGGAGATTCAATCTGGAAATAAGGAAGAATTGATGGAACAACTTGTCTCCTGGATTTGTGGGTGCCCCATCGCATGGAGGTTTTGAAGCAAAGGTTTGTAAGGACTTCTGCCTTGGGCAAGGGGGGTCAGACTAGAAGACCTCCAAGTTCCCTTCCAATCCTTTGATTCTATGGTTCCATCATGCCATCTGTGGGAATCCACCCTGGAAGGTGTATATGTTCACCGCAGGCAATGGAGTTAAGGCCAGTCTTCTGAATCTTTAGTCTCATACAACAACCATTTGTGTCTTCATCGAACAAATTCTCTGTTAATTGTATGATTGCAGGGATGCATTGCGATGGTTTCTCTAGCTGGCAGTTGACCAACACAACCATTGTTCATATAAAGAGGTTTAATTATCCTTCCAGCCCCTGAGAAAGACTTTCCTTAGTCTTGAGGCCCATCTTGGACCAAGCCTGATAAATGTCCTACCAGAGCATTGCATTTTCTGTTAGTAGAAGGGAATGGTGTCGTAAAATAATTCAACTGCTTGTGGCTTCAGGCTGTGCTCCAGTTACACGAAGGAACACACTCCTTTGGCTAAAATCCACCCAAGTAATCTGACTCTCGGATTTGTATGAACCCCAGTGTCACTATCAAGGCTGGCTTTTAAGTAGACCAAGTGATGCTAAAAATTTCCCCTTTCATTGCTGCTAAAGCAAGACAACAAAAAGGAACTTTTGTACATCAGTTTCTGAAAAAAAATGAAAAAAATAAAGGGAAGTCAGATCTATTACATTGCAGCTTGAATGGGCTTTGAGAAACAAAAGGCTTTCAGTCCCCTTTCGGCCAAAGAGTTGAGAGCTACAACAACCCACCAGAATACAGGTAGTCCTTGAAATATGACCACAAGTGAGCCCAAAATCTGTGTTGCTAAGCAAGGCAGGTGTTAAGTGAGGGGTGCCCCACTTTACGACTTCTTTTGGGACAGTTCTTGAACGGACCACTGCGGTTCTTAAAGGAATCACAAGCCACAACGGAATAACAATTGGAAGGGACCTTTGTAGGTCATCTAATCCAACCCCCTGCCGAAGCAGGAGACCCTACACCAGGGGTGTCAAACTCAAGTCCTGTGGGCCAGATGCATGTTTATTTATTTATTTTTACTTATTTATTTATTTTGTCAATCGCTTACAAGGAGAAACATAGTTGTGAATACATGAAATGAATACATGTAAGAAAAATAAAAGAAACAATAGGACAGGGATGGTAGGCACGTTAGTGCACTTATGCACGCCCCCTACAAACCTCTTAGGAAAGGGGTGAGGTCAATAGTAGACAGTCTAAGGTTAAAGTTTTTGGGGTTTGGGGAAGAAACCACAGAGTCAGGTAGAGTATTCCAGACATTGACCACTCTGTTGCTGAAGTCGTATTTCCTGCAATCAAGTTTGGTGCAGTTTACCTTGAGTTTGTATCTATTGTGTGCTCTTGTATTGTTATGGTTGAAGCTGAAGTATTCATTGACAGGTAGGACATTGCAATGTATGATTTTATATACTATTCTTAGATTGGACCGAAGGCGTCATAGTTCTAGGTTTTCTAGGTCTAGAATTTCAAGTCTGGTGGCATAAGATATTCTGCAACGAGTAGAGGAGTGGAGAACTCTTTTTGTGAAATATTTCTGGACTTTCTCAACTGTGTTAATATCAGATACCGCCCGAGCTCTGTTTACACTGGCAGATGATTGCAGGAGGCCGTCACAGCTGAAAATGGAGCTCAGGAGCCCGTTTTCTCTGGCAGAGAGCTCAGGCTACCACAGGCATCTTCTACACGTGTGATGTTGAGCAGGCCACGCCCACCCTGGCCCCCTGAGGTCAAACACAACCCTGATGTGGCCCTCAATGAAATCCAGTTTGACACCCCTGTCCTACACCATTTCTGACAGTTGGCAGTCCAGTCTCTTCTTGAAAGCCTCCAGGGATGAAGCTCCCACAACTTCTGAAGGCAACTTCTGTTCCATCGGTTGATTGTTCTCGCTGTCAGAAAATTTCTCCTTATTTCCAGATTGAACCTCTCCTTGTTCAGTTTCCATCCATTATTCCTTGTCTGGACTTTGGGTGCCTTGGAAAACAGCTTGACCCCTTCCTCTCTCTGGGGCAGCCCCTCAAATATTGGAAGACTGCTATGCTGTCTCCCCTGGTCCTTCTCTTCATTAGACTATCCAGGCCCAAAGTGCAGTGGGTATGAGGTTGGACTTGGATTATGAAGTCCCAGGTGAGGTTCAACCTGCAAACCCACTGAGTTCTCTTTGGATCAGTCCATCAAAGGGTGTTTGTATGTGGGGGGGGGAGGGGAACTAATGAAAGGAGGGTGCTAGGTATGCTATTTTGAATGGAAGAAAAGAAGGGATTATTTGTTTTATTTAGCAGACAAAAAAGTCAAATAAAAGCAGATTCATATCCCACCAGCCAAACCATGTTCATCTGGCAGACACAAGACAGGGGGCCTTCTCCACTGTGGCCCCTGCTCTTTGGAATATTCTCTCATCAGAGATTAGAATGGCTCAGAGGTGGCATTCAGCCAGTTCTGGAGAACCGGTAGCAGAAATTTTGAGTAGTTCAGAGAACCAGCAAATCCCACCTCTGACTGGCCCCGCCAACCCCATCTATTCTCTGCCTCCCATCGAGTCCCAGCTGATCGGCTGGGTCTTCTTTGGTTGCCCTGCACAGGAGAATGGAGCTGGAAAGCAGGTTAGCGGGGTGGGGAGGGAAAGGAGATTTTGCAATAACCTTCCCCTACCACGCCCACCAAGCCATGCCCACCAAGCCACACCCACAGAACCAGTAGTAAAAGTTTTTGAATCCCACCACTGAAATGGTCCTACCCTTGTTAAGCTTTCAAAAATTCGCCTGGGCATCGGAACACATTATTTGTCTTTCCTGTTCATGGGTTAACTATCTTGGGTACGGAATAAATTTATTTTGGGATGCATTCTTGATATTGTTTTATGTGTCTTTACCGTTTTAGAACCGCAAGCCGCCCAGAGTCCCTCAGGTTGAAATGGAACACACAAATAAATAAATAAGATAAATAAAAGCATGGGCTGGTTCCAGAACCGAGACAAAAGGAATGTATCAAACAGCTCCATCGAAGCTGTGGTTTAAGCAAAGAATATGCCAATTATTTCTTTTTTTCAGATCAAAGGCTATTTTCTGGCATTTGTGTGGCATTCCTAGGATAGTCACTCCTAGCACTGGGGAGGGAAAAAAAAAACCCTGGAACTTAATTTAATATAGACCTATTTTAACGTAATTAAGATGATAACTCTCCAAGTATTTAATAACTTCCCTTTCTATTGTTAAAAAAAAATCATAATTGATGGCAACGTTGGGCCAGCCTCTCCTCCCTCAAATTCCTTCTCTCTCCTCTCGCTACGGATTTGCAGGCACAAATAGGAAAAGGAAGCCTTCCAAATGTGAGCTGAGAGATTTCAGCTGTCATGGCGACTTGTTGGTGCTTTCGATGATTTGCCCAACAAGAGAGTTAAAAGAGGGAAAAGGAATGAAAAATACAGGACAGACAGCGGAGAAGTAATTTACAGTGCTGAGCTAAAGGAAGTAATAATTTTTTTAAAAAAATATTTTATATACAAAGCTCTATGCTGTGTAGTCTTTCTTTTTGCCTTTGTTCTTCAGTCCTTCAACAGATTATATTGAAAGTTTTCTGGTGACTTTTGTTATCATTCATTGGCATTGGGTGAGATTTTTTAAAATGTCTGTCTTCTGTATCTCTCTCTTTCTCTGTCTCTGACCCTATGTCTATTTATCTCTATCATCTCTATCTTTATCATCATCTGTCATGAATCATCTTTATCTCTCTATAAACACACACACATACACATCACTACCTTCTATCATCTGTCTCTATCTGCCTATCTATCATCTGTTTGTCTGTCTGTCTGCCTGTCTGCCTCTGTCATCATCATCTACCTATGTATGTATCATCTATTATCTATCTATCTATCTATCTATCTATCTATCTATCTATCTATCTATCTATCATCTATCATCCATTTATCATCAATCTATTTTCATCATCTATATCCATGTATCATGTCTATATCATATCATATATCTCTCCTATCTGTCTGTCTGTCTGTCTGTCTGTCTAATTATCTATCATCTATCTATCTGCTTAGAGAGGGCTGTAAAGCACTATGAAGTGGTACATAAGTCTAAGTGCTATTGCTATTAGTATCTATCTACCCACCTATCTGTATTTCTATATCTATCTCCTATCTATCTATCTATCTATCTATCTATCTATCTATCTATCTTATTATCAATCTTCGTCATCATCTATCTCTATCTATGTATCATCTGTATATAATTTCTCTTCTCATTTCTCTCTCTTTCTCATCTATCATCTATCTATCTATCTGCTTAAAGAGGGCTGTAAAGCACTATGAAGCGGTATATAAGTCTAAGTGCTGTTCTAATTGCTATCTACTACCCACCTATTTGTATTTCTATCTCTATCTTCTATCTATCTATCTATCTATCTATCTATCTATCTATCTATCTATCATTATCAATCTATCATTATCAAACTTCATCATCATCTATCTCTATGTATCATCTGCATATAATTTCTCTCATCTCTCTCATCTCTCATCTATCTATCTCTATCTATCTATCTATCTATCTATCTATCTATCTATCTATCTATCTATCATCTATTCTTTTCTTATGTTCGGGTGGACTTTTCAATTGCCTGAAGCCTGAGAACCAGCCAGCCTTTCTTCAGCTCATTTGGGTTCCAACTTCTGCCCGGGGATTGGCTTGCAAGGAGCCAATAAAGTCTGCCTTTGCCACCGATGACCTTAGCAACAAGCCTTGTTCCAATCCTCATCTAGCAAACAGGACACCTGAAAAATTACATCACAAAGAACAGCAAAGCAAGGAGGGCCAAGACATTTCAAGGGGGGAAGAAAGGGGGGGAAATCTGTCTGCTGCTGAGTTCATTTAAGGTGTTTCCGTCTCGATTCTTAAAGCGACATGGCAGGGAAATGGTTTGCTGATCTTTGTCGCTTCCTCAATGGCTGAGTCTTCAGTCCACACTTCTGTGTTTCAGGTTGTTCTGCAGAGATTCCTGGATTTGAAACACACACACACACACACACACACATACACGTGTTGGCAGGGCTGATGAAAGAGAAAGAGAGACAAAGAATTTGGGAAGGCAAAAGGTGAATCCCACCATGCCAACTATGCTTTTAAAAAAAATACTCAGAGGAGGGAAAAAAAAACACGCTTGCTGTTACGCTCAGAGCACTTTTAAAATAAAAAGGAAAACTAGACTTGGTGTCCCTCTTTTTCCTTGTAATTCCTCCCCCCGCCCCCACCGTTGTAATCCATCATTCAAGAAGGCCTTGATCATTAAAGGTTGCACAGTATGCACAGTGGCCTTATATCCGACATTGGGTGGTTTCAACATGCGCTGCGCACTGTTTTCTTCAATGCCGAGATCAAACTCTTTCTTGTGCTTTAACAGGCATCATTTTTAATTAATGAAGGCAGAATTGCCAGCAGGTAGGCAGAATGTAGTGATTGATTGATTGATTATTATTTATTTCTTTCTTCTTCTTCTTCTTCTTCTTCTTCTTCTTCTTCTTCTTCTTCTTCTTCTTCTTCTTCTTTTCCTCTTCCTCTTCCTCTTCCTCCCTTCTCTCCTACTTCTACTTCTATTTCTACTTCTTCCTCTTCTTCTTCCTCCTCCTCCTCCTCCTTTTCCACCTCTTCCTCTTTTCTCTCTCCCCCTCCTTCCTTCCCCTCCTCCTCTTCCTCTTCTTCTTCCTCCTCTTCCTCTTCTCCCTCTGCCTTTCCTTCCCACTCCTTCTCCTTCCTTCTCTTCCTCTCCTCCTCCTCCTCTTCCTCCCTCTTCCTCTTCTCCTCTTCTCCCTCACCCCCTCTCTCTCCTTCTTTTTCCTCCTCCTTCCCTTCCCCCTCTCCTCCTCCTCCTCCTCCTCTGAACTTGGAGGTGGTGTGAGGTTTGAAGGCAGGAAGGAATTATGATCATTAAAGATTTTATTGTAAGGGTAACAAATGTCTTGCATTGGAGGGAAGGAGTCTTATTAAACAAGAAAGAGGAAACCTTTTGAAAGAGACCTTTAGCCGCTATGGAAATGTCTTAATAAACCTTAGAGGGGGGGGGGGAATGGGTTGATGAAGCAGAAGAAAACAATCCGTTTGCCCAGATGTTTCAAACCACACCAGAGGAAACGCAGCCCAGAGGCTGAAAATGAAATTGACCCAGTGGTGGGATTCAAATTTTTTTACTACTGGTTCTGTGGGCGTGGCTTGGTAGGCGTGGCTTGGTGGGCGTGGCAAGGGAAGGATACCGCGAAATCCCCGTTCCCTCCCCACTCCTGGGGGAAGGTTACTACAAAATCCCCATTCCCTTCCCACCCCACTAACCTACAAAACATTTAGCATACAAAACATTTGCTAGACCAATACTTGAATACAGCTCATCAGTCTGGAACCCGCATTGCGTATCTGATATTAACGCAGTTGAGAAAGTCCAGAAATATTTCACAAGAAGAGTTCTCCACTCCTCTACTCGTTGCAGAATGCCTTATGCCACCAGACTTGAAATTCTAGACCTAGAAAACCTAGAACTACGCTGCCTTCGGTCCGATCAAAGTATAGCACTTAAAATTATATATTGCAATGTCCTACCTATCGATGAATACTTCAGCTTCAACCATAACAATACAAGAGCACACTATAGATACAAACTCAAGGTTAACCACACCAAACTTGATTGCAGGAAATACGACTTCAGCAACAGAGTGGTCAAAGTCTGGAATAGGCTGCCCGACTCTCTGGTTTCTTCCCCAAACCCCAAAACTTTAACCTTAGACTGTCTACTATTGACCTCACCCCTTTCCTAAGAGGTCTGTAGGGGGCATGCATAAGCGCACCAATGTGCCTACCGTCCCTGTCCTATTGTTTCTTTTTATTTCTCTAATATGTATCCATTTCATGTATTCATAACTATGTTTATACTTATACCTGTTCTCTTATAATCGCTTGACAAAATAAATAAAATAAGTAAACCTGCTTTCCAGCTCCGTTCTCCTGTGCAGGGCAACCAAAGGAGACCCAGCCGATCAGCTGGGATTCAGTGTGAGGCAGAGAAGGGATGGGGGTGGGGCCAGTCAGAGATGGTATTGGCCGGTTCTCCGAACTACTCAAAATTTCTGCTACCGGTTCTCCAGAACCGGTCAGAACCTGCTGAAGGATTACTCTGCAGCTCATCACAGAGGCTCACAAGTTAATGCTGGCTTTAGAAAGAGAGCAAAAAATCCACAAGGAACTCAAACATCCTGAAGGAACAAGCTTAAAGAAAAAGAAAGATGCAAACCATGTGTAATTCCATATGTCTCTCCTAGGACTTATCCAGGATAGAGAAATAAACCTGCAGGAATGTTGGATTTGTCTTCTCACCTAGATATGGACTGGACCAAAAGGGAAGATCTGCTAAGATGCATATCAGTGTATTGATAGTGATAAATCACAAATGCACTTCATGCCTTGGGAAAAAAGTATCGACCTAATGGAGATATTGGATAATTAGCTAGCAGGCCTGAGATTTAATTGAGGATTAGGGTAAAGATTACTGCTGGAAATAGGGAGGAAAGATTTGAAAGAACTTGTTACAAATCACAGGCTATAAATAAAAGTTGGCCAAGAAAAAAAAACAGGGCAGTAGCTTGCTGCTAGAATTATTGCTGTGGTTGTGTTATTATTATTTACAACCTTTTTTTATGAGCCAAGATCAGAGGACTGAGAGAATTTTTAAAAAAGTGTTCGGGAAGGCTACAATGGTAGAAGGGAGTGAGAATTATACTTTACTGCCCTTTGTCTTTCATACACTAATTCAGAACAACAGAGTTGGAAGGGACCTTGGAGGTCTTCTAGTCCCAACCCCCAGCTGAGGCAGGGACCCTATTTCAGACAAATGGCTGTCCAATCTTAAAACCTCCAGTGATGGAGCACCCACAACTTCTGGAGGCAAATTGTTCCACTGGTTGATCTAATGGTCAGGAAATTTCTTCTTATTTGTAGGTTGCTTCTCTCCTTGATTAGTTTCCATCTGTTGCTTCTTGTTCTGCCTTGACGTCTGTTGGAGAATAGATTGACCCCCCTCTTCTGCTATCATGTCATTCCAATCCTTCTTTTCACTAAACTAGACATACCCCATTCCTACAACCATTCTTCGTACGTTTTAGCCTCCAGTCTCCTGATCATCCACGTTGCTCTTCTGTGCTCTCTTCTTCTGGTAGTTTGGCCTTTGGAAAATTTCCCACCTGGTCCATAGAATTAAATAGTCCTCTTTCTGTCAACGAGAATACAACGGCAACAGCACTTAGACTTATATACCACAGTGCTTTTCAGCCCTCTCTGAGCAGTTTACAGAATCAGCACATTGCTCCCCAACAGTCTGGACCCTCGTTTTACCAATCCCAGAAGGATGGAAGGCTGAGTCAACTTTGAGCCTGGTGAGATTCGAACTGGCAAACTGCAGGCAGCCGGCAGTCAGCAGAAGTAGCTTGCAGTACTGCACTCTGACCACTGCACCACCATGGCTCTTGGGCATCAGACTGCTAGAGGTCATTTCATTGCTTGGACAACAACATTCAATAGGGAAGATCTGGGATAGTTAACTGCCTTTATCTCACCTTGACCGTAGCAATTCTCTAGGTGGCTAACTAAAATTAAAAGTAAAACAATTATGCAAATCAAGATTGGCCAGAAATACAGTGTTTTGGAAGATTAGCTGTATGTGAGGGGTAGGAATCTATAT
>CM019156.1:27429128-27440354 GCA_009733165.1 Naja naja | reverse complement strand
AAAGGGGGAAATCTGTCTGCTGCTGAGTTCATTTAAGGTGTTTCCGTCTCGATTCTTAAAGCGACATGGCAGGGAAATGGTTTGCTGATCTTTGTCGCTTCCTCAATGGCTAGTCTTCAGTCCACACTTCTGTGTTTCAGGTTGTTCTGCAGAGATTCCTGGATTTGAAACACACACACACACGTGTTGGCAGGGCTGATGAAAGAGAAAGAGAGACAAAGAATTTGGGAGGCAAAGGTGAATCACCATGCCAACTATGCTTTTAAAAAAAATACTCAGAGGAGGGAAAAAAAACACGCTGCTGTTACGCTCAGAGCACTTTTAAAATAAAGGAAAACTAGACTTGGTGTCCTCTTTTTTTGTAGTTCCTCCCCGCCCCCACCGTTGTAATCCATCATTCAAGAAGGCCTTGATCATTAAAGGTTGCACAGTATGCACAGTGGCCTTATATCCGACATTGGGTGGTTTCAACATGCGCTGCGCACTGTTTTCTTCAATGCCGAGATCAAACTCTTTCTTGTGCTTTAACAGGCATCATTTTTAATTAATGAAGGCAGAATTGCCAGCAGGTAGGCAGAATGTAGTGATTGATTGATTGATTGATTATTTATTTATTTACTTTCTTCTTCTTCTTCTTCTTCTTCTTCTTCTTCTTCTTCTTCTTCTTCTTCTTCTTCTTCCTCTTCCTCTTCCTCTTCCTCTCCTTCTCCTCCTACTTCTACTTCTATTTCTACTTCTTCCTCTTCTTCTTCCTCCTCCTCCTCCTCCTTTTCCACCTCTTCCTCTTTTCTCTCTCCCCCTCCTTCCTTCCCCTCCTCCTCTTCCTCTTCTTCTTCCTCCTCTTCCTCTTCTCCCTCTGCCTTTCCCTTCCCCACTCCTTCTCCTTCCTTCTCTGCCTCCTCCTCCTCCTCTTCCTCCCTCTTCTTCCTCTTCTCCCTCACCCCCTCTCTCTCCTTCTTTTTCCTCCTCCTTCCCTTCCCCCTCTCCTCCTCCTCCTCTGAACTTGGAGGTGGTGTGAGGTTTGAAGGCAGGAAGGAATTATGATCATTAAAGATTTTATTGTAAGGGTAACAAATGTCTTGCATTGGAGGGAAGGAGTCTTATTAAACAAGAAAGAAACCTTTTGAAAGAGACCTTTAGCCGCTATGGAAATGTCTTAATAAACCTTAGGGGAATGGGTTGATGAAACGAAGAAAACAATCCACGTTGCTGATGTTTCAAACCACACCAGAGAAACGCAGCCCAGAGGCTGAAAATGAAATTGACCCAGTGGTGGGATTCAAATTTTTTACTACTGGTTCTGTGGGCGTGGCTTGGTAGGTGGCTTGGTGGGCGTGGCAAGGGAAGGATACCATGAAATCCCGTCCTCCCCACTCCTGGGGAAGGTTACTACAAAATCCCCATTCCCTTCCCACCCCACTAACCTACAAAACATTTAGCATACAAAACATTTGCTAGACCAATACTCGAATACAGCTCATCAGTCTGGAACCCGCATTGCGTATCTGATATTAACACAGTTGAGAAAGTCCAGAAATATTTCACAAGAAGAGTTCCTCCTCTACTCGTTGCAGAATGCCTTATGCCACCAGACTTGAAATTCTAGACCTAGAAAACCTAGAACTACGCTGCCTCGGTCCGATCAAAGTATAGCACTTAAAATTATATATTGCAATGTCCTACCTATCGATGAATACTTCAGCTTCAACCATAACAATACAAGAGCACACAATAGATACAAACTCAAGGTTAACCACACCAAACTTGATTGCAGGAAATCGACTTCAGCAACAGAGTGGTCAAGTCTGGAATAGGCTGCCCTGACTCTGTGGTTTCTTCCCCAAACCCCAAAAACTTTAACCTTAGACTGTCTAGTATTGACCTCACCCCTTTCCTAAGAGGTCTGTAGGGGGCATGCATAAGCGCACCAATGTGCCTACCGTCCCTGTCCTATTGTTTCTTTTTATTTTCTTAATATGTATCCATTTCATGTATTCATAACTATGTTTATACTTATACCTGTTCTCTTATAATCGCTTGACAAAATAAATAAAATAAGTAAACCTGCTTTCCAGCTCCGTTCTCCTGTGCAGGGCAACAAAGGAGACCCAGCCGATCAGCTGGGATTCAGTGTGAGGCAGAGAAGGGATGGGGTGGGGCCAGTCAGAGATGGTATTGGCCGGTTCTCCGAACTACTCAAAATTTCCCCTACCGGTTCTCCAGAACCGGTCAGAACCTGCTGAAGGATTACTCTGCAGCTCATCACAGAGGCTCACAAGTTAATGCTGGCTTTAGAAAGAGAGCAAAAAATCCACAAGGAACTCAAACATCCTGAAGGAACAAGCTTAAAGAAAAAGAAAGATGCAAACCATGTGTAATTCCATATGTCTCTCCTAGGACTTATCCAGGATAGAGAAATAAACCTGCAGGAATGTTGGATTTGTCTTCTCACCTAGATATGGACTGGACCAAAAGGGAAGATCTGCTAAGATGCATATCAGTGTATTGATAGTGATAAATCACAAATGCACTTCATGCCTTGGGAAAAAAAGTATCGACCTAATGGAGATATTGGATAATTAGCTAGCAGGCCTGAGATTTAATTGAGGATTAGGGTAAAGATTACTGCTGGAAATAGGGAGGAAAGATTTGAAAGAACTTGTTACAAATCACAGGCTATAAATAAAAGTTGGCCAAGAAAAAACAGGGCAGTAGCTTGCTGCTAGAATTATTGCTGTGGTTGTGTTATTATTATTTACAACCTTTTTTTATGAGCCAAGATCAGAGGACTGAGAGAAGTGTGGAAGGCTACAATGGTAGAAGGGAGTGAGAATTATACTTTACTGCCCTTTGTCTTTCATACACTAATTCAGAACAACAGAGTTGGAAGGGACCTTGGAGGTCTTCTAGTCCAACCCCCAGCTGAGGCAGGGACCCTATTTCAGACAAATGGCTGTCCAATCTTAAAAACCTCCAGTGATGGAGCACCCACAATTTCTGGAGGCAAATTGTTCCACTGGTTGATCTAATGGTCAGGAAATTTCTTCTTATTTGTAGGTTGCTTCTCTCCTTGATTAGTTTCCATCTGTTGCTTCTTGTTCTGCCTTGACGTCTGTTGGAGAATAGATTGACCCCCCTCTTCTGCTATCATGTCATTCCAATCCTTCTTTTCACTAAACTAGACATACCCCATTCCTACAACCATTCTTATGCGTTTTAGCCTCCAGTCTCCTGATCATCCACGTTGCTCTTCTGTGCTCTCTTCTTCTGGTAGTTTGGCCTTTGGAAAATTTCCCACCTGGTCCATAGAATTAAATAGTCCTCTTTCTGTCAACGAGAATACAACAGCAACAGCACTTAGACTTATATACCACAGTGCTTTTCAGCCCTCTCTGAGCAGTTTACAGAATCAGCACATTGCTCCCCAACAGTCTGGACCCTCGTTTTACCAATCCCAGAAGGATGGAAGGCTGAGTCAACTTTGAGCCTGGTGAGATTCGAACTGGCAAACTGCAGGCATCCGGCAGTCAGCAGAAGTAGCTTGCAGTACTGCACTCTGACCACTGCACCACCATGGCTCTTGGGCATCAGACTGCTAGAGGTCATTTCATTGCTTGGACAACAACATTCAATAGGGAAGATCTGGGATAGTTAACTGCCTTTATCTCACCTTGACCGTAGCAATTCTCTAGGTGGCTAACGAAAATTAAAAGTAAAAACAATTATGCAAATCAAGATTGGCCAGAAATACAGTGTTTTGGAAGATTAGCTGTATGTGAGGGGGTAGGAATCTATATCCCTCCCCTAAGAGACGTCCTTGGGGGAATAAACTTGTTATGCCTTCAAAAAAAAACCCTGTTTGTCAAATATATTGATTTATTTTGGTATGCCTAGACTTCATCCAAGAAAACTCAACAATATGGAATTCCTATACATTCTGTCTGTAACACACACACACAAATACACACACACACAATCCATATGTTGTGAAAGCAGCAGATTTAGCTTGGCTGTAGACTAAACATATTTTGCATCTGCTAATTTTACATGCTGGAATCTAAGGAGTCTCCGTTGAGAAAGGGAGCGGGTATTGAAATGGATCTGGGATCAAGGGCCTAGACAGATTACATTACCCCAGATCAACTCTGTGCAAGTGGATGTGGCAATAAACCAGGGCTGTTGTCTTCCACCATCTGGTTTCCATAAAAGCGTTTTTTGGGAGGGTAATTATTTAATAAAAGATGTGATGCCGCATTTATTTGTTTGACAGAAGAGTGACACTGGGGAGGGGGGAGGAGAGAGGGTGAGTCAGATTGCAAAGAGGAAATCATTTCCTGTAGTGTTGGAGTTTTGCAATTGGTAGCCAGGGGAGGGCCTATTTTTAAAGGAGGGTCCATTGTGGTGGATTGCAACCATGCATCTGAGTTGGTGCACAACTGTTCTTGGGGCAAAGAAAGCAGGTTTACCCATCTTGTGTCTCTGAGCTGCAGGGTGTGGTGGCCAACGATGCAAACAATGTCACCAAGGTAAGTCTGGACCAAAACGTGTGTCACTTTCAGGACATAAAGCCAACTAGGTGGTTGAAGGCACTGGCTTGGTCGGTAGTTTTCCCATTGTAAAAATAAAACAAAATGAAAAAGTGAGCCATGGTGGCGCAGTGGTTAGAGTCAGTGGTGGGATTCAATTTTTTTTTACTACCAGTTCTGTGGGCGTGGCTTGGTGGGCATGGTGTGGCTTGGTGGGCGTGGCAGGGGAAGGATACTGTAAAATCCCCATTCCCTCCCCACCCTTCTAACCTGCTTTCCAGCTCAATTCTCCTATACAGGGCAACAAAAGAAGACCCAGCCGATCAGCTGGGACTCAATGGGAGGCAGAGAATAGATGGGGGCAGGACCAGTCGGAGGTGGTATTCCAAACTACTCAAAATTTCCGCTACCGGTTCTCTGAACTACTCAAAATTTCTGCCACCGGTTCTCCAGAACTAGTCAGAACCTGCTGAATACCACTTCTGGTTAGAGTGCAATGGTGCAGGCTACTTCTGCTGCCTGCCAGCTGCCTGCAATTCAGCAGTTTGAGTCTCACCAGGCTCAAGGTTGACTCAGCCATCCATCCTTCCGAGGTGGGTAAAACGAGGACCCAGATTGTTTGGGGGCAAGAGGCTGACTCTGTAAACCGCTTAGAGAGGGCTGGAAAGCACTGTGAAGTGGTATATAAGTCTAAGTTCTATTGCGGGCAAACTCATCAGAGCCTTCCCCAGACTCCAGGACTGGCCCATGTACCACCCCAATAGCCTCACTGTTCAAGTCTGCCATCAGCTCCGTTGGCCGCTGGCGGGCCACAACAGACAGATAACTTTGAAGACAAGTCATCAGTCCCTTTTTTGTGAGGCCATCATAACTTCGAACCATCATTAAATGAATGATGGGGAATGAAGGACTCCCTGTCCTTCAAGATTAATCTTAAAGACTTTGTTCCTGGGCAGAATAAAACTAGAGGACGAGTCTTATCTCCTTTCTTGATTTCCAAAGCTTCATTTCTCGGGTCTAAGATGCAAACAAGTCTTCTAGGCTGACATTGTTGAGCCTTATTTCTTGCTCTTTCCTACAGAGATATCTGTACAACTTGGAAAGCATAGCTGCAGAATCAGCAAGTGGAATAAATGGATTCTTTCTTCTCTGCCACTGTAAGGAGAAGAGAATTCGTTATATTCCATGTCAGATTATTTATCTACCGTGCTCAGGATTATTTATACAGACAAGCAACAGCTCTCTGCAGGATTTCAGGAATCTTCTGCATGCAAAGCACTTGGTCTACCGCTGAGATATGATATTTTGTTTGGACAAGCACAGAAAATGCTCCCTCTATTATCACAAGAATTTAATAGTGGTGACACAGGAGCATTAGCAGGTTCCTTCGTATAACGTTCCGCTTTTGAACGAAAAGATTTAGCTGATAAGAACTGGAAGGGCTAGAAGAAAGAAACAAGTCTCCAACTGAAGACTTTTTACTGAAAGGTCCATCAGATCACTTGACATCCAGAAGCTGCAACTTGGAGTTAAAGGTCTGGAGCACAGGAAAGTTCCAGTCTAGAATCAAGGTCCCATGTGAAGAAAGATCACCTACCTGATCGAGAAGATGGGATCACACCAGAGATATTCCGCAGGATGTGACCGGTTCTGGAAAACCGGTAGCGGAAATGTTGAGTAGTTGGGAGAACCAGCAAATACCACCACTGACTGGCCCTGCCAACTCCATCTATTCTCTGCCTCCTGAGTCCCAGCTGATCGGCTGGGTCTTCTTTTGAATAGAATAGAATAGAATAGAATAGAATAGAATAGAATAGAATAGAATAGAATAGAATTCTTTATTGGCCAAATGTGATTGGACACACAAGGAATTTGTCTTGGTGAAAATACACTCACTATACATAAAAGAAAAGATACATTTGTCAAGAGTTGAGAATCATAAGGTATGACACTTAACAATAGTCACAGGGTACAATAAGTTGCCCTGCACAGGACAATGGAGCTGGAAAGCAGGTTAGTGAGGTGGAGAGGGAATGGGGATTTTGCAGTAACTTTCCCCTGCCACGCCCACTGAGCCATGCCCGCAGAACCAGTAATAAATTTTTTTGAATCCCACCACTGAATCACAGACAGCACCACCTAGCCCTAGAAAGTGCAGGTAGATAAGGTTCAAATTCTTAAAACTTCTCAAAGTATCTTTGAGAAAACCAGGTTTACTTAGGAGTATTATTTGCTAAAAAGAAAGGGCTTTGACTTAGAAAGCTCTCACTTTCTAGCAGACTAAGATATGGCCAACATTCCGTATGAATTTTACTTGTTCCAAAACAAATATCTGCCAGGGTTACTACCTCCAGCACCTCTGGCCATCAGTGATGAGAACTTAGGGACACTGTTTCCAAGACATGCTTCATCTTACCCTCTCATTGAAAAGCACAAAGCATGGACAGATATTTCCCCAGCATTTCATATCACTTCAGGGCACTGCTACCCATTTTAGACTGGAGACAATATAGATTCTACTTATTCTGCTTTCAGAATAACACAGGTGAAGAATAATTTCTTTGGTTGCAGTCTACCTTTGAACGCTGCGGGGCAATTGTGAGAATGGAGACTGTGAGAAGAACAATTTGTTCAAAACTGGAGGCAATCAAACCAGAAGGTTCCTTGAGACCCCTCCAGAAACGAAGCTGAAGCGTGTTTGGAGACATTGAGTGAACATCAGAGTCAATGGGGAAGGCCTTTAATGCTGAGAAGAGTCAAAAGGCAATTGAAAAAGAGAAGAGCAGAATGCAAGGTAATGAGATTCTACCACGGATGGCAGAAGTACTAACAATTTTGCAAGTCTTGTGCTCCAAGTGGAAAGACTGTTACGGAAAGACAATTCTGGTGGAATCGTGTCCACTGGTTCATGAAGACTTGGAAGAGATTCTCTTCACCTCTCTCACGGAAATCTGATGCCTGTGAATCCAACGGGTTATGGAATTCCAGTTTCTAAAAAACAAATAGTTGGGTGAATTGACTATAAGGCCTAAACATTCAGTACAGGTCATGATAACCTCATATGACTCATGCTATTACCTGGCCGAATTCAATAACAGATGCCCATTACATAACCTGGGTCATTTGTGGGATGATGTCATGTCAGGTGTGCAGTGATTTGCCCACCTCCTCAAACATTCCTACTTCTGGGCCTGATTCTGCAGTGCTCCCCCTCGTTAAATGAGAAGAATCAAGTGAAGAGATTCAACCAAGACCTCCAAATTGTGGCAGTACAAAAATTGCAGGGAGCATCTACCAATAATAGACCTGAAAACCCAAAGCTTCAATGTGGTTCTAATTTTAAGTTTCTTAAAACACGTCCAGACATGTAAAGCATGTATTTACATTTTCTTAAGCCAGGTAATCAGAGGGATTTGAAGTTTGCTTAAGAATCTCAAGGTGGTATACATGAACAAGAAAAGTTTTTTTCTTTTAAGATTGCCTGCCTGTTATGTTTCTCATTCTCAGAGTCCCAATCGTATTAAAATAAAAACATAAATGTCATGTCTCTAATAATAGAATTTACAAAGGGGCAGAAGAAGGCCTAAAATCTGCCTGTTTGTTCCGAAGTATAATAAAAATGGTTTCCTTAAGAGATTGGTGATTACCTGAAAAGTATTATGGGCTAGAAGGCAAATAGGTTATATATACCTGAATGAGAGGAGGAGGGGAAGGAGGAGGAGGAGGAGGAGGAGGAGGAGGAGGAGGAGGAGGAGGAAGCAGAGGAGGAGGAGGAAGAAGAAGAAGAAGAAGAAGAAGAAGAAGAAGAAGAAGAGAGGAGAAGAAGAAGGAGAAGAAGAAGAAGAAGAGGAGGAGGAGGGAGGAAGAAGAAGAAGAAGAGGAAGAAGAAGAAGAGGAGGAGGAGGAGGAAGGAGGAAGAGCTGAAGAAGGAAGAAGAGGAGGAGGAGGAGAGGAGGAGAGGAAGAAGAAGAAGAGAGAGAAGAAGGAGAAGAAGAAGAAGAAGAGAGGAGAGGAGAGGAAGAAGAAGAGGAAGAAGAAGAAGGGGAGAGGAGGGAGGAGAAGAAGAAGAAGAAGAGGGGGAGGAGAGGAGGAAGAAGAGGAAGAAGAAGAAGAAGAGGAGGAGTGTGGTCTCCTCTTCCTCCTCCTCTTTCTCCTCCTCCTCTTTCTTCTCTCCCCCTTCTCTTTCTTCCTCTTCCTCCTCTTCCTTCTTCTACTTCTTTCTCCTCTCCCTCCCCTTCCCCTTTTCCTTCTTGTCATCTCCTTCCTCCTTCTCCTCCTTCCTCCTCCTCCTCTTCTCCTCTTCTTCCTCCTCCTCCTCCTCCTCATTTGTCTGGGTTCACATGTGCTTTTTTCATTGTCCCCCCCTGCCCCGCTCCCCTTAATTATGTAAGCTGCCCAGAGTCTGGGAGTCGAACAGCTTCTAAACCTAATGAGAGAAACAAATAAACAAATAAATAACATTCTGGTGCAGTCCCTACACCCAGGCTCAGATTTGCCCTTCCCAGCTCCATTCCCACCCCCCACCCTGCCATGTCTGAAATATCGGCACCGTTTTCCACCAGAGAAGGAAATTACTAAGAGGCAAGGGAAGGCTGTGCTGTAGAATTAGTAATAACTGAAGCAAAATTCCCAAGAGATACAGGCAAACACATGCTGAAGCAGAATATCAATGAGGGCTGCTGTAGCAACATTAAAATGCAAACCAGACATAATGAGAGAAAGGAGGAGTTTTTTTCTTTTCCCTTCTTCTTCTTCTTCTCTTCTTCTTCTTCTTCTTCTTCTTCTTCTTCTTCTTCTTCTTCTTCTTCTTCTTCTTCAAAGAAAGTGCATTACGCAGGTATGTGTGTGTTGGTTTTAAAGTTTAGCACTTGTTAAAAGACTTTCAGAGGCACGATGGAAAAGGAAGGATGATTTTTCTCCATCTGGCTCATGTGATGGGGTCCTTTGATATGCTAATTTTGATGTGTTCATTAGAATCCTGTTCTTGGACCCCAAGATAGTGACCAGAGGAACGGTGGGGTGTCCCAGCTTCCACTGTGTTGCAAGCGACACTGGTTGGTATGCGTGAGCCCACATGGTGGAGTTGGCAGCACAAGAGCAAGCCAGGGTTGTTACTTGCTGCTCTTCTGATCTGTGTGCAGGGGAGACTCTCTGTGTGTGCATGCACGCTCTCTGCTCTCCTGTCTTTCCCATAAACTTCACATAAGGTCGTACTTTCTCTCCGTCACTTGTGGAGGATCTCAACAGTGAGTGGAATCAAACCAAGTGGTGAGTGGGACTAGAAGCTCATGAGATGGGGAAAATGACAGAAGTGGTGTTGCAGCAACACAACACAAACTCTGCCCCTTTTGTGTGTGTGTGTGTGTGTCTGTGTCTGTGTCATGATGTTGTACACATGTAGGAGATCCCTCCTCCTTCCTCCTTCCTCATCCCATTCCATTTCAATCCCTCCCTTCCTCTCTCCTTCTTCCTTCCCTTCCTCCCCCCTCTTTCCTTCTTCCTTCCCTTTCCTTTTCCTTTCTTCTTTTTTCCTTTTCTTTCTTTCTGGGCTGGACTATAAGACCTCCAAGGACCCTTCCACCTCTGTTATTCTGTTATTAAATGCTTCAGCAACTTTGCATAACTGCTTCTGACTAGGGGACCAGGTGAGGGTTTTAATGCCTGCAGGGTGCCGATGAGGGAGGAGGGGGAAACTCAACCCATTGGGTCTGGCTTTGAGCGTTGCAGCCCTCCTGCTGCTGATCTTCACCTTTTACCCCAACTCCCCCAGCCAGATCGGTTGTAGCAACAAACCTCTGCCAGGAGAGCTTTGCCTGCAGGGCCAGAGGCTGGAAGGAACAAAGCAGGAGGAGGCTGGTGCTGCTAGCCATGGCAGGAGACCCTGGGCTGGAAATCAAAACCATCTGTCTCGGATTCCGGAGGAATAAAATTCAAAAGCCTTTGCATTAAAAAAAAACACCCCCACAACTCTCTTTCTTCTTCTTCTCATTACAGCAAAAGGTGGCTAGGGATGGCAGCCCAATCAAGCAGCGAAGTAGCTCTTCCCACCAACTCATTTCAAAGAAGGAGAGGTTTATTCTTATTTATTTTTATTTTTATTCACTTAGTTTAGTTGTCAAGCATGTATGTAAACAAGTGTATATGAACAGCACATAGAAACATACAAGTATAAACTGGTATAAGTATATACATAATACACGCAGAGGTGGTATTCAGCAGGTTCTGACCAGTTCTGGAGAACCAGTAGCAGAATTTTGGGATTCAACATGGGGTTTTGCTAGGCTAACTGTGGCGATTTGGAAAAGCAATTGGCAAATAAAGAGAAAGAAAAGAGCAATCTCTTCAATTGCTAATAATAGTCCCCAGCCTCTTAATTCTGATTCTTCTGCTTTTAATTGAGATTTTATTTAAAGTAGCTCTGATATCTCTTATGTCAATGACTCTAATATGGTTTTCATTTATATTTCTATTATTAGTTTATGTCATTGGTTTGGTTAGTTACTCTGCATTTTAAAATGGTCGCTGAGGAATAGTTGTGATTTTTTCCTCCGACAAAGACTACTGTTAACAAACATTGATGATAAGAAAGATATAACGATGATATTAAACCAGGTTGCTTAACAAGAATAGCAATATGAACTTTTAGGTACAGAGAACATGGTTGTGTTCCTAAATCTTGCTAAGAGAAATAATGGACTTT
>CM019156.1:27272833-27428128 GCA_009733165.1 Naja naja | reverse complement strand
CACCCTGGGGAAGGTTACTACAAAACCCCATTCCCTTCCCACCCCACTAACCTACAAAACATTTAGCATACAAAACATTTGCTAGACCAATACTTGAATACAGCTCATCAGTCTGGAACCCACATGTATCTGATATTAACACAGTTGAGAAAGTCCAGAAATATTTCACAAGAAGAGTTCTCCACCTCTACTCGTTGCAGAATACCTTATGCCACCAGACTTGAAATTCTAGACCTAGAAAACCTAGAACTATGCCGCGTTCGGTCCGATCTAAGTATAGCACTTAAAATTATATATTGCAATGTCCTACCTGTCGATGAATACTTCAGCTTCAACCATAACAATACAAGAGCACACAATAGATACAAACTCAAGGTTAACCACACCAAACTTGATTGCAGGAAATACGACTTCAGCAACAGAGTGGTCAAAGTCTGGAATAGGCTGCCCGACTCTCTGGTTTCTTCCCCAAACCCCCAAAACTTTAACCTTAGACTGTCTACTATTGACCTCACCCCTTTCCTAAGAGGTCTGTAGGGGGCATGCATAAGCACCAATGTGCCTACCGTCCCTGTCCTATTGTTTCTTTTTATTTCTCTTGTATGTATCCATTTCATGTATTCATAACTATGTTTATACTTATACCGGTTCTCTTATAATCGCTTGACAAAATAAATAAAATAAAATAAGTAAACCTGCTTTCCAGCTCCGCTTTTCCTGTGCAGGGCAACATTAAAGGAGACCCAGCCGATCAGCTGGGATTCAGTGTGAGGCAGAGAAGGGATGGGGGTGGGGCTAGTCAGAGATGGTATTGGCCGGTTCTCCTAACCACTGGGCCTTTTCCCCTCACCGGTTCTCCAGAACCGGTCAGAACCTGCTGAAGGATTACTCTGCAGCTCATCACAGAGGCTCACAAGTTAACTGGCTTTAGAAAGAGAGCAAAAATCCACAAGGAACTCAAACATCCTGAAGGAACAAGCTAAAGAAAAGAAAGATGCAAACCATGTGTAATTCCATATGTCTTCCTAGGACTTATCCAGGATAGAGAAATAAACCTGCAGGAATGTTGGATTTGTCTTCTCACCTAGATATGGACTGGACCAAAAGGGAAGATCTGCTAAGATGCATATCAGTGTATTGATAGTGATAAATCACAAATGCACTTCATGCCTGGGAAAAAAAGTATCGACCTAATGGAGATATTGGATAATTAGCTAGCAGGCCTAGATTTAATTGAGGATTAGGTAAAGATTACTGCTGGAAATAGGGAGGAAAGATTTGAAAGAACTTGTTACAAATCACAGGCTATAAATAAAAGTTGGCCAAGAAAAAAACAGGGCAGTAGCTTGCTGCTAGAATTATTGCTGTGGTTGTGTTATTATTATTTACAACCTTTTTTATGAGCCAAGATCAGAGGACTGAGAGAATTTTTTAAAAAAGTGTTCGGGAAGGCTACAATGGTAGAAGGGAGTGAGAATTATACTTTACTGCCCTTTGTCTTTCATACACTAATTCAGAACAACAGAGTTGGAAGGGACCTTGGAGGTCTTCTAGCCCAACCCCCAGCTGAGGCAGGGACCCTATTTCAGACAAATGGCTGTCCAATCTCTTCTTAAAAACCTCCAGTGATGGAGCACCCACAACTTCTGGAGGCAAATTGTTCCACTGGTTGATCTAATGGTCAGGAAATTTCTTCTTATCTGTAGGTTGCTTCTCTCCTTGATTAGTTTCCATCTGTTGCTTCTTGTTCTGCCTTGACGTGTGTTGGAGAATAGATTGACCCCTCTTCTGCTATCATGTCATTCCAATCCTTCTTTTCACTAAACTAGACATACCCCATTCCTACAACCATTCTTCGTACGTTTTAGCCTCCAGTCTCCTGATCATCCACGTTGCTCTTCTGTGCTCTCTTCTTCTGGTAGTTTGGCCTTTGGAAAATTTCCCACCTGGTCCATAGAATTAAATAGTCCTCTTTCTGTCAACGAGAATACAACAGCAACAGCACTTAGACTTATATACCACTTCACAGTGCTTTTCAGCCCTCTCTGAGCAGTTTACAGAATCAGCACATTGCTCCCCAACAGTCTGGACCCTCGTTTACCAATCCCAGAAGGATGGAAGGCTGAGTCAACTTTGAGCCTGGTGAGATTCGAACTGGCAAACTGCAGGCATCCGCAGTCAGCAGAAGTAGCTTGCAGTACTGCACTCTGACCACTGCACCACCATGGCTCTTGGGCATCAGACTGCTAGAGGTCATTTCATTGCTTGGACAACAACATTCAATAGGGAAGATCTGGGATAGTTAACTGCCTTTATCTCACCTTGACCGTAGCAATTCTCTAGGTGGCTAACGAAAATTAAAAGTAAAAACAATTATGCAAATCAAGATTGGCCAGAAATACAGTGTTTTGGAAGATTAGCTGTATGTGAGGGGGTAGTAATCTATATCCCTCCCCTAAGAGACGTCCTTGGGGGAATAAACTTGTTATGCCTTCAAAAAAAAACCCTGTTTGTCAAATATATTGATTTATTTTGGTATGCCTAGACTTCATCCAAGAAAACTCAACAATATGGAATTCCTATACATTCTGTCCGTAACACGCACACACAAATACACACACACACACAATCCATATGTTGTGAAAGCAGCAGATTTAGCTTGGCTGTAGACTAAACATATTTTGCATCTGCTAATTTTACATGTTGGAATCTAAGGAGTCTCCGTTGAGAAAGGGAGCGGGTATTGAAATGGATCTGGGATCAAGGGCCTAGACAGATTACATTACCCCAGATCAACTCTGTGCAAGTGGATGTGGCAATAAACCAGGGCTGTTGTCTTCCACCATCTGGTTTCCATAAAAGCGTTTTTTGGGAGGGTAATTATTTAATAAAAGATGTGATGCCGCATTTATTTGTTTGACAGAAGAGTGACACTGGGGAGGAGAGAGGGTGAGTCAGATTGCAAAGAGGAAATTATTTCCTGTAGCGTTGGAGTTTTGCAATTGGTAGCCAGGGGAGGGCCTATTTTTAAAGGAGGGTCCGTTGTGGTGGATTGCAACCGTGCATCTGGGTTGGTGCACAACTTTTCTTGGGGGAAAGAAAGCAGGTTTACCCATCTTGTGTCTCTGAGCTGCAGGGTGTGGTGGCCAACGATGCAAACAATGTCACCAAGGTAGGTCTGGACCAAAACGTGTGTCACCTTCAGGACATAAAGCCAACTAGGTGGTTGAAGGCACTGGCTTGGTCGGTAGTTTTCCCATTGTAAAATAAAACAAATGAAAAAGTGAGCCATGGTGGCGCAGTGGTTAGAGTCAGTGGTGGGATTCAATTTTTTTTTTACTACCAGTTCTGTGGGCGTGGCTTGGTGGGCATGGTGTGGCTTGGTGGGCATGGCAGGGGAAGGATACTGTAAAATCCCCATTCCCTCCCCACCCTTCTAACCTGCTTTCCAGCTCAATTCTCCTATACAGGGCAACAAAGAAGACCCAGCCGATCAGCTGGGACTCAATGGGAGGCAGAGAATAGATGAGGGCAGGACCAGTCGGAGGTGGTATTCCAAACTACTCAAAATTTCCGCAGGTTCTCTGAACTACTCAAAATTTCTGCCACCGGTTCTCCAGAACTAGTCAGAACCTGCTGAATACCACTTCTGGTTAGAGTGCAATAGTGCAGGCTACTTCTGTTGCCTGCCAGCTGCCTGCAATTCAGCAGTTTGAGTCTCACCAGGCTCAAAGTTGACTCAGCCTTCCATCCTTCCGAGGTGGGTAAAACGAGGACCCAGATTGTTTGGGGGGCAAGAGGCTGACTCTATAAACCACTTAGAGAGGGCTGGAAAGCAATGTGAAGGGGTATATAAGTCTAAGGGCTATTGTTCTTCCTTTCCCCTCCCCTCCCTTCCTCCCTCCCTCCGTTCTATAGTGTGCAATGGTTAGATTGCCGCATTGCAAGCTAATTCTGCCAACTGCCAGTAGTTCGATCCTGACCGGTTCAAGGTTGACTCAGCCTTCCATCCTTCCCAGGTGGGTAAAATGAGGACCCAGATTGTTGGGGCCAATATGCTGACTCTGTAAACCGCTTAGAGAGGGCTGTGAAGCACTGTGAAGCCGTATATAAGTCTAAGTGGTATTGCCCTTCCTTCCTTCCTTCCTTCCTCCCTCCCTCCCTCCCTCCCTCCCTCCTTCCTTCCTTCCTTCCCTCCCTCCCTCCCTGTGGTAGAATTTAGCATTGCAGGCTAATTCTGCCAGCTGCCTGCAGTTTGATCCTGACTAGCTTAAGGTTGACTCAGCCTTCCATCCTTCCAAGATGGGTAAAATGAGGACCCAGATCGTTGGAGGCAAGAGGCTGACTCTGTAAACCGCTTAGAGAGGGCTGGAAAGCACTGTGAAGTGGTATATAAGTCTAAGTGCTATTGTGGGCAAACTCATCAGAGCCTTCCCCAGACTCCAGGACTGGCCCATGTACCACCCCAATATCCTCACTGTTCAAGTCTGCCATCAGCTCCATTGGCCACTGGCGGGCCACAACAGACAGATAACTTTGAAGACAAGTCATGAGTCCCTTTTTGTGAGGCCATCATAACTTCGAACCATCATTAAATGAATGATGGGGAATGAAGGACTCCCTGTCCTTCAAGATTAATCTTAAAGACTTTGTTCCTGGGCAGAATAAAACTAGAGGACGAGTCTTATCTCCTTTCTTGATTTCCAAAGCTTCATTTCTCGGATCTAAGATGCAAACAAGTCTTCTAGGCTGACATTGTTGAGCCTTATTTCTTGCTCTTTCCTACAGAGATATCTGTACAACTTGGAAAGCATAGCTGCAGAATCAGCAAGTGGAATAAATGGATTCTTTCTTCTCTGCCACTGTAAGGAGAAGAGAATTCGTTATATTCCGTGTCAGATTATTTATCTACCGTGCTCAGGATTATTTATACAGACAAGCAACAGCTCTCTGCAGGATTTCAGGAATCTTCTGCATGCAAAGCACTTGGTCTACCTGAGATATGATATTTTGTTTGGACAAGCACAGAAAATGCTCCCGCTATTATCACAAGAATTTAATAGTGGTGACACAGGAGCATTAGCAGGTTCCTTCATATAACGTTCCGCTTTTGAACGAAAAGATTTAGCTGATAAGAACTGGAAGGGCTAGAAGAAACAAGTCTCCAACTGAAGACTTTTTACTGAAAGGTCCATCAGATCACTTGACATCCAGAAGCTGCAACTTGGAGCTAAAGGTCTGGAGCACAGGAAAGTTCCAGTCTAGAGTCAAGGTCCCATGTGAAGAAAGATCACCTACCTGATCGAGAAGATGGGATCACACCAGAGATATTCCACAGGTTGTGACCGGTTCTGGAAAACCGGTAGCGGAAATGTTGAGTAGTTGGGAGAACCAGCAAATACCACCACTGACTGGCCCTGCCAACTCCATCTATTCTCTGCCTCAGTGAGTCCCAGCTGATCGACTGGGTCTTCTTTTGAATAGAATAGAATAGAATAGAATAGAATAGAATAGAATAGAATAGAATTCTTTATTGGCCAAGTCTGATTGGACACGCAAGGAATTTGTCTTGGTGAAAATACACTCAGTATACATAAAAGAAAAGATACATCTGTCAAGAGTTGAGAACCATAAGGTATGACACTTAACAATAGTCATAGGGTACAATAAGTTGCCCTGCACAGGACAATGGAGCTGGAAAGCAGGTTAGTGAGGTGGAGAGGGAATGGGGATTTTGCAGTAACTTTCCCCTGCCACGCCCACTGAGCCATGCCCAGAACCGTAATAAATTTTTGAATCCCACCACTGAATCACAGACAGCACCACCTAGCCCTAGAAAGTGCAGGTAGATAAGGTTCAAATTCTTAAAACTTCTCAAAGTATCTGAGAAAACCAGGTTTACTTAGGAGTATTATTTGCTAAAAAGAAAGGGCTTTGACTTAGAAAGCTCTCACTTTCTAGCAGACTAAGTTATGGCCAATATTCCGTATGAATTTTACTCAACTGGAGTTCTTTAAATGACTGGATGACACTTACTTATCTGTGGTCTGGTATTTCTTCCTGGTTTCTATCCTTCTTTGCTTGTTCACCTTGAACTGTGCTCTTTATTGCTTCTCTTCAGACATATCTTCTTGTGACACATTAAAGACCAGATAGAGAAATACGTTCCAGCTTCTTGAAAATCATTCCACACAATTAGCTTGTGGTTTTGAATGTGGTGTAAATCCAGAAAGCTGAGTTAAGTAAACCATGATCAAGTTAACCACCAGTAAGTCCATAGTAAATCTCTTCTCAGCTCAGTCTGATAGTTGAGGATCCAAGTTGCTTAAGGTTAAGTATTGATAGAAGAGAATATTTATAGTTCAGGATTGAACTGTGAGGTCCTTGGTGCTCTCTACGCTTGGTTGTTTTCTTACAGAAGTTTCATTACTAAAGTAGGTTCATTCATCAGAAGGAGGTGAGGTTTGTTTACTTTTATATACTAGTGGTTGAGTCATGGTTAATATCGCACTATTGCATCAGTTCGCTCCAAGTGACTTATATCACTGTCATTAATGCAGAAAAGAATCAAGTCTCAAATCCCTTCCCATCAGATGGAAAAATACCTTCTACAAGACACATCACTGTTGCACCTGACAGACATGGTGACCTTGATGCTTCACGTTCATCACTCCACATTGAATAGCGATGGTCCCACATGGTCAAAGGCCTCCGCCCTCAGTCTCCAAAAAGGGGGATCGGCAGTGTTGGGATTCAAATAAATTTTACCACTGGTTCTGTGGACATGGCTTGTTGGGCATGGCATGGCTTGTTGGGTGTGGCTTGGGAGGACTGGCAGGGGAAGGATACTGCAAAATCCCCATTCTCTTCCCCCACCCCACTAACCTGCTTTCCAGCTCCATTCTCCTGTGCGGGACGAGAAAAGGAGATGCAGCCAATCAGCTGGAATACAGGAGGCAGAGAATAGATGGGGGCGGGGCCAGTCAGAGGTGATATTTACCAGTTCTCTGAACTACTCAAAATTTCCACTACCGGTTCTCCAGAACTGGTCAGAACGGGCTGAATACCACCTCTGGGGATCAATTTAAATGACCGTTCCAACCCCCATCCCTTCGGTCAGAACTTATTGGTCCAGGAAACCTGTAAATTAAGTAAGGGTCAAGAATTGGGGGAACTCCCTGCGTGTGTGAATCTATAATAGGTGGAGACCGGGCAAGGAGGGAGGAGGGGAATAAGACAAGCACAGCTTTTCTCACAGAAGGATAAAAGCTTGGCCTGATTTTGGTTTGCCAAAGCTTGCACAGAGCTGTCCCATCACTTGCTAACTATTCATGAACGATTACATAAGCACACGGCACACACATACACAGAGGGAGAGAGAGAAACATATATCTAAGCATACACACTCCTGTAGATACCCTGCAGGACTGGCTCATAAAATCTGCATTTATCAGGTGCCACCAGGGTCCTCCCAAGAACACAAGGCTACAGAGCAACACTTGCAGGTTTGAAAACAAAATTAATCCCACACAGAGTCTGCATAGAGACTAGAGTTTGTCCCCTTAAGATAGGCGTAAAGAGAAAGAGAGAGAGAAAAGAAGAGTGGAGGGGTGTTGAACATCCCCTTTTTGCACCCCTAAAGAAGCAAATAGTTTACAGATTTACAGATTAACAGAATTGGAAGGGACCTTGTAGGTCATCTAGTCCAACCCCCCGCCCAAGCAGGAGACCCTACTGCACCATTTCTGACAAATGGCAGTCCAGTCTCATCTTGAAAGCCTCCAGTGATGAAGCTCCCACAACCTCCGAAGGTAACTTCTGTTCCATGGGTTGATTATTCTCACTGTCAGAAAATTCCTCCTTATTTCCAGGTTGAATCTCTCCCTGTTCAGTCTCCATCCATTACTCCTTGTCTGGCCTTCAGGTGATTTGGGAAATAGCTTGACCCCCCTCCTCCTCTCTGTGGCAGCCCCATAACTATTGGAAGACTGCTCTCCTGTCTCCCCTGGTCCTTCTCTTCACTAGACTAGCCATGCCCGGTTCCTGCAACTGCTCTTCATATGTTTTAGCCTCCAGTCCCCTCATCATCTTGGTTGCTCTTCTCTGCACTTTTTCTAGACTCTCAACATCTTTTTTATAGTGTTGTGACCAAAACTGGATGCAGTATTCTAGGTGTGGTCTTGCTAAGGCTTAAATAGTTGTGTTAACTATTTAATATTTGTTATCCAACACAACTTAAATAGTTGTGTTAGATAACTAATTGGCCAGAACTTTGACTGAATGCCTTGGTGGATTATCATATGGCTAGCCTTGCTCCAAAACAAATATCTGCCAGGGTTACTACCTCCAGCACCTCTGGCCATCAGTGATGAGAACTTAGGGACACTGTTTCCAAGACATGCTTCATCTTACCCTCTCATTGAAAAGCACAAAGCATGGACAGATATTTCCCCAGCATTTCATATCACTTCAGGGCACTGCTACCCATTTTAGACTGGAGACAATATAGATTCTACTTATTCTGCTTTCAGAATAACACAGGTGAAGAATAATTTCTTTGGTTGCAGTCTACCTTTGAACGCCGCGGGGCAATTGTGAGAATGGAGACTGCGAGAAGAACAATTTGTTCAAAACTGGAGGACATCAAACCAGAAGGTTCCCTGAGACCCCTCCAGAAACGAAGCTGAAGCGTGTTTGGAGACATTGAGTGAACATCAGAGTCAATGGGGAAGGCCTTTAATGCTGAGAAGAGTCAAAAGGCAATTGAAAAAGAGAAGAGCGGAATACAAGGTAATGAGATTCTACCACGGATGGCAGAAGTACTAACAATTTTGCAAGTCTTGTGCTCCAAGTGGAAAGACTGTTATGGAAAGACAATTCTGGTGGAATCGTGTCCACTGGTTCATGAAGACTTGGAAGAGATTCTCTTCACCTCTCTCACGGAAATCTGATGCCTGTGAATCCAACGGTTATGGAATTCCAGTTTCTAAAAACAAATAGTTGGGTGAAATGACTATAAGGCCTAAACATTCAGTACAGGTCATGATAACCTCATATGACTCATGCTATTACCTGGCCGAATTCAATAACAGATGCCCATTACATAACCTGGGTCATTTGTGGGATGATGTCATGTCAGGTGTGCAGTGATTTGCCCACCTCCTCAAACATTCCTACTTCTGGGCCTGATTCTGCAGTGCTCCCCCTCGTTAAATGAGAAGAATCAAGTGAAGAGATTCAACCAAGACCTCAAAATTGTGGCAGTACAAAAATTGCAGGGAGCATCTACCAATAATAGACCTGAAAACCCAAAGCTTCAATGTGGTTCTAATTTTAAGTTTCTTAAAACACGTCCAGACATGTAAAGCATGTATTTACATTTTCTTAAGCCAGGTAATCAGAGGATTTGAAGTTTGCTTAAGAATCTCAAGGTGGTATACATGAATAAGAAAAGTTTTTTTTTCTTTTAAGATTGCCTGCCTGTTATGTTTCTCATTCTCAGAGTCCCAATCGTATTAAAATAAAAACATAAACGTCATGTCTCTAATAATAGAATTTACAAAGGGGCAGAAGAAGGCCTAAAATCTGCCTGTTTGTTCCAAAGTATAATAAAAATGGTTTCCTTAAGAGATTGGTGATTACCTGAAAAGTATTATGGGCTAGAAGGCAAATGGGTTATATATACCTGAATAAGAGGAGGAGGGGAAGGAGGAGGAAGAGGAGGAAGAGGAGGAGGAAGAAGAAGAAGAAGAAGAAGAAGAAGAAGAAGAAGAAGAAGAAGAAGGAGGAGGAGGAGGAGGAGAGGAGGAGGAGGAGGAAGAAGAAGAAGAAGAAGAAGAAGAGAGGAGAAGGAGAAGAAGAAGAAGAAGAGAGGAGGAGGAGGAGGAGGAAGAAGAAGAAGAAGAGGAGGAGGAGGAGGAGGGAGGAAGAAGAAGAAGAAGAAGAAGAAGAAGAGAAAAAGGAAAAGAAAGAGAGAAGAAGAAGAAGAAGGAGGAAGAAAAAAAAAAAAAAGGGAGAGAAGAAGGAAGGAAGGAAGGAAGGAAGGAAGGAGGAGGAAGGAGGAAAGAAGGAAGAAAAGAAAGAAGGAAAAGAAAAGGAGGAGTGGTTCTCCTCCTCCTCTTCTTTCTCCTCCTCTTTCTTCCTCTCTATCTTCTTCCTCTTCCTCCTCTCCTCTCTTCTCTTTTCTCTTCTCCTCCTCCTTCCTTCTCATTCCTCTTCTTCCTCTTCTTCCCTCCTCCTCTTCTCCTCTTCTTCTCTCCTCCTCCTCCTCCTCATTGTCTGGGTTCACATGTGCTTTTTCATTGTTCCCCCCTGCCCGCTCCCTTAATTATAAGCTGCCCAGAGTCTGGGAGTCGAACAGCTTCTAAACCTAATGAGAGAAACAAATAAACAAATAAATAACATTCTGGTGCAGTCCCTACACCCAGGCTCAGATTTGCCCTTCCCAGCTCCATTCCCACCCCCACCCTGCCATGTCTGAAATATCGGCACCGTTTTCCACCAGAGAAGGAAATTACTAAGAGGCAAGGGGAAGGCTGTGCTGTAGAATTAGTAATAACTGAAGCAAAATTCCCCAAGAGATACAGGCAAACACATGCTGAAGCAGAATATCAATGAGGGCTGCTGTAAAGCAAGGCGCATTAAAATGCAAAACCAGACATAATGAGAGAAAGGAGTGAGTTGGGTTTTTCCCCTTTTCTTCTTCTTCTTCTTCTTCTTCTTCTTCTTCTTCTTCTTCTTCTTCTTCTTCTTCTTCTTCTTCTTCTTCTTCTTCTTCTTCAAAGAAAGTGCATACGTGTGTACATGTGTGTGCTGGTTTTTAAAGTTTAGCACTTGTTAAAAGACTTTCAGAGGCACGATGGAAAAGGAAGGGATGATTTTTCTCCATCTGGCTCATGTGATGGGGCTCCTTTGATATGCTAATTTTGATGTGTTCATGTTAGAATCCTGTTCTTGGACCCCAAGATAGTGACCAGAGGGAACTGGGTGTGGGGGGGTGTCCCAGCTTCCACTGTGTTGCAAGCGACACTGGTTGGTATGCGTAGCCCACATGGTGGAGTTGGCCAGGGGCACAGAGCAAGCCAGGGTTGTTACTTGCTGCTCTTCTGATCTGTGTGCAGGGGAGTCTCTCTGTGTGTGCATGCACGCTCTCCTGTCTTTCCCATAAACTTCACATAAGGTCGTACTTTCTCTCCGTCGCTTGTGGAGGATCTCAACAGTGAGTGGAATCAAACCAAGTGGTGAGTGGGACTAGAAGCTCATGAGATGGGGAAAATGACAGAAGTGGTGTTGCAGCAACACAACACAAACTCTGCCCCTTTTGTGTGTGTGTGTGTGTGTGTGTCTGTGTCTGTGTCATGATGTTGTACACATGTATGAGAGGGAAAGAGTATCTTTGCGATGCAGATATTGTGGCTTTGTCATTTCTTTCCCTCCTTCCTTCCTTCCTTCCTTCCTTCCTTCCTTCCATCCATCCATCATTCCAATTCCTCCCTCCCTTCTTTCCTTTCATCACTCTCCTCCCTCCCTCTCTCTGCCTCCCTCCCTCTTTTTCTTCCTTCCTCTTTTCCTTCCTTCCTTCCTTCCTTCCTTCCTTCCTTCCTTCCTTCCTTCCTTCCTATCTTCTTTTCATCACTCTCCTCCCTCCGTCCATTCATTCATCATTCTCTTTCATCCCTCTCTCCCTTTCTTCCTCCCTCCCTCCCTCCTTTCTTTCTTTCTTTCTTTCTTTCTTTCTTTCTTTCTTTCTTTCTTTCTTTCTGGGGCTGGACTATAAGACCTCCAAGGACCCTTCCACCTCTGTTATTCTGTTATTAAATGCTTCAGCAACTTTGCATAACTGCTTCTGACTAGGGGACCAGGTGAGGGTTTTAATGCCTGCAGGGTGCCGATGAGGGAGGAAACTCAACCCATTGGGTCTGGCTTTGAGCGTTGCAGCCCTCCTGCTGCTGATCTTCACCTTTTACCCCAACTCCCCCAGCCAGATCGGTTGTAGCAACAAACCTCTGCCAGGAGAGCTTTGCCTGCAGGGCCAGAGGCTGGAAGGAACAAAGCAGGAGGAGGCTGGTGCTGCTAGCCATGGCAGGAGACCCTGGGCTGGAAATCAAAACCATCTGTCTCGGATTCCGGAGGAATAAAATTCAAAAGCCTTTGCGACATTAAAAAAAAAACAACACCCCACAACTCTTTCTTCTTCTTCTTCTCATTACAGCAAAAGGTGGCTAGGGATGGCAGCCCAATCAAGCAGCGAAGTAGCTCTTCCCACCAACTCATTTCAAAGAAGGAGAGGTTTATTCTTATTTATTTTTATTTTTATTCCTTTAGTTTAGCTTGTCAAGCATGTATGTGAAAAACAAGTGTAAATATGAACAGCACATATAAACATACAAGTATAAACTGGTATAAGTATATACATAATACATGCAGAGGTGGTATTCAGCAGGTTCTGACCAGTTCTGGAGAACCAGTAGCAGAATTTTGGGATTCAAACATGGGTTGTTTTGCTAGGCTAACTGTGGCCGATTTGGAAAAAGCAATTGGCAAATAAAGAGAAAGAAAAGAGCAATCTCTTCAATTGCTAATAATAGTCCCCAGCCTCTTAATTCTGCTTCTTGTGCTTTTAATTGAGATTTTATTTAAAGTAGCTCTGATATCTCTTATGTCAATGACTCTAATATGGTTTTCATTTATATTTCTATTATTAGTTTATGTCATTGGTTTGGTTAGTTACTCTGCATTTTTAAAATGGTCGCTGAGGAATAGTTGTGATTTTTTCCCCTCCGGACAAAGACTACTGTTAACAAACATTGATGATAAGAAAGATATAACGATGATATTAAACCAGGTTGCTTAACAAGAATAGCAGTATGAACTTTTTAGGTACAGAGAACATGGTTGTGTTCCTAAATCTTGCTAAGAGATAAAGTGCCTTGCTCATTTCTGAAATAATGGACTTTTGAGACCCATCCTTGTGATCTATAAACTATGGTTTCTAGTTTAATGTGCTGTACAAATTTCAGTTTACGCATGCTTATTCATGCTAGTAGGCTGTGTAAACCGGGTCAAACCAACAGCTAGCATGTAAAGAGAAGTTACTGAATGGTTGATTTCCATGTCCTATTGATTATTATTCTGTAGGCATCTGACTGGCCTTTATGAGAAGAGGTTTACTGAGTTTGGGAACTTCTGGCTGATTCGGTCCTATTTTAATCATTTCCTATCCTTTTATTTTGCAATGAAAAGATTTTATAAAAAGAGGGGAGGGCATCATTACAATTAATTGTGTTGCATTTTAATGTCAGGGAGATGAAATGTCTGTATGTAGTAGAACTTGGCTGACCTTGGTTATTAGATGCATTAATTTGGGAGATATTAGTCCTCTCGTAGGATGGCATTGTTAGGGCAATTTTGCACAACAATGACCCTAATCCACTAAAAGGAACTAAGCAATTTTGGAGGTATGCCCAGTCCAAATGCTTTAAATCCCTGTTTATGGTAAGAAACATTTAGCAGCTGTGGGCAATGAACTGAGACAACTTTTTGTGTTCTAAGACGTTCTTCATCATTATCGTTTTTTCAGAATCTATAGCCTTGTGCTGTTGACCTTGAGATACTTACAGCTTGGAAGTGTTAGAAGCTGGGCATCCCCTCCCTCTTCAGGAATGTGGAGAAGAAATCTTTGGTGCGGAGGTACTAAAAACAATTTCTCTTTCTTTGTACAGTAGGGATTGCTTTCAACATTGAGATTCCACACGTGTTGTCAATTATTGAAAGCAGAGTAAGGTTTGATCAGAGAAACACAGCCATGGCTGGCTTCTTGAGAGGCTGTAAAATGATATGTATATATCCATAAATACCTATCTGTAACCCAGTTATGCTCTCATAAGTCTCATATACAGAATACAGAATAACAGAGTTGGAAGGGACCTTGTAGGTCATCTAGTCCAACCATCTGCCCAAGCAGGAGACCCTACACCATTTCTGACCGATGGCAGTCCCATCTCTTCTTGAAAGCTTCCAGTGACAAAGTTCCCACAACTTCTGATTAATCCACTCTGTAAGGCAGATCTTATCCCTGGTTGAAAATACTTCGGGTCTCCTCAGAGTTGGCCTGTGGTGGTGTCGCCGAATGTTCATTAGCACCCCAAAATGAAAGCAAATCTTCAAATATTAGAAGCCAGCCTTGCTGCTGTCCATCTGAAACATCAGATATTCTTTATCTGATGGATAATTGGTAACATTATTGTGCTAAATGTTGTTGGAGGCCACATGGTTCCGAAGCATGGTTCTTTCAAACTTTGCAATTTTGGCACAACTGAATCCATCAACTTATTTTGAGTACCTCGTTTTTGTAACTCTCTCAGCCCCAGTTCCTCTGCTTCTCTCCCCCCCCATTTTAACTGATTTGTCTTACGCATCTGCTAATTTTCTTTTCAAACAAATACACATGAAACAAAATTTTGTGTGTGTTTGGAGGCAATCTCTCCCATCACTTTTTTTAAAAAAAATTTGCCTAAGAAACACAATCGGTTTCCTCTGAAACCATTAAATCTGTGCATGGTTTTCATTACTGCATATGCATGTTTGGTAGACATTTATCTAGCATATGTAGAATTTTTTGGTAAGATAATGAAAGATGCATGTAAAATTAAGGAATAACTGAATGTTAAGTCACATGTGTGAACTGGGTAACAATTGTTGAATTCAGATATGAATGAACACTTGCTGCATTTAAACATGAACTAAATGAATTCTCCCACAGCTTATGAACAAATTTGTTTTTAGTGCGGTCCCTCCATTTATGCATGTTATGTACATTCACTGTTGAGTTATTTATAAAGATAATATATGTATCTGTATATGTGTGTGTGTGTGTGTGTAGGGAGATATATTTGTTTTACCGGTCTAACTAACTAGAAGGATATGTAGAATTAGTAATCTGTTTCCTATCTCCCAAGAGCAGAACTGAGAACGTCAAGATGTCACCCCTAACAACTTCACAAGTATTATCTGCATTTAATGACATTTGCCAGATTGGTAAGCAGTGGTCTCCTGTCCTCTCCCCCACAAGAGGAGACCCTAAGATTATCACCCTAGACCAGAGCCAGGCAGTGAATGCACCAAGATTAACTGTTTCCATTGCTGATTACAGATGGAAGAAGCCATATCTCGGTTAAAGTTTACCCATACACATCGCTAACAAGGACGTTGTCTAAAGGCCCAGAGCAGACATGCAAGACCTAATGGCATCTTTACACATGGACAGACTTCACCCTAGTTTCAACTGGGAAACTGTGAGCAGCCTAAATCAAACTGAGTCCAAAAATACTAGAGAATTCCTAGAAGCCTGGCATCGGCCATCGACAGGCACATGGAGATAAACGACAAGTACATGCCATTCAAAAGAAAGAATCAAAAAGCCAAAAGGAAATAAAAAGACTGAAATACCTCCTTACCAGCAATCAACACCCAGATAAGCAGAGATTAAGACCAAGATTAACACTAGTGTTCAAACAATACCCCAATAAAGAAGCTATCAACTCAAGCAAACAAACATCAAACAACAGTCTAATCCAGGAACCACAAAGAAAACGTCGTATATCAAGAGAGCCAAACCTTCTAGTATTGATAATGTTACGTAGTTTGGTAATGAAATTTGTGCAAGAAAACAACCCAGCTCAGACAGCATGTAGGATCTCACAGTTCAACCCTAAGCTATAAATATACTCTTCCAGGGGTGGGATTCAAATTTGTTAACAACTGGTTCTGTGGGCATGGCTAGGTGGGTGCGTGACCATGTGACTGGGTGGGTGTGGCTGCTGCTACTGCTGCTTCTTCTTCTTCTTCTTCTTCTTCTTCTTCTTCTTCTTCTCCTCCTCCTCCTCCTCCTCCTCCTCCTCCTCCTCCTCCTCTTCCTCCTCTTCCTCCTCCTCCTTCTTTGGCAGCAACCCCCCCCATTTTTTTTGGCCTCCTGGGCCTCACAGAAGCCTCCTGGGCAAAGCAGCAAGACAGCAAGGAGGATCCTGGAACAGCTGATCATTGGAACAGCTGATTGTCAGAAGGGGAAAAAAAGAAATAACTTAAGGAGTGACTAGGCATGGGAGAATGCAGTCAGCTATGTCGGACCTACACACAATGTCACACATGCACGATAAGGACTGACTGGGTGGGGAGGGGAGGGGCCAGCCAGGGGCACGACTTGCCGGTTCTCCAAACTGCACAGAATCATAACAACCGGTTCTATCGAACCAGTCTGAAGCGATAATCCCACCTCTGTTCTCTTCTATTGCTATCTGTCTCGTCTAGGGTGAAATCCTACCTCAATAGCTGTGGGAAAGTCTTTCTTCGTGGATGCATCAGATTATGGAATACCTGAGTCACATAAAGATCAGGTGATTCTTTGACAGTCATTCTTTCCGCGTGACAGATACTTTTTAAAAATGTTTTGATCTTAACTGCCACACTGATCTTACTGTCTTGCTTGATTCTTCCCTTTTCTGGCATCCACGAAATGGTGGGTTTTAAATGATGTAACCTGCTGTATCTATGTACAGTACAGTAGCGCTTTTCTGTCTCTTACACTGAGTCAGAATTGAGTCATTGCATAGTTAGGGAGCGGGGTATAAAACCAAAGAACCACAGTGCCCATTCCAAGTCCCACCAGACCACGAGGTGGGGTGGGGGTAGGGAAGTCTTCTGCAAATCTTTCTACAGCAGCTTGCTAAACCTTTTCTCCAGATATTTTCCTTAAGCTGTAGCATCCGTACTGATTGGAAAATTCAGAAAAACTGTAGTTCAAGGAGAGCAAAGGCTCTCAAACTGCATATCGGGACCCTGGAGACTACTGATTTATTTTAAACCTGATCGGCCCTGAACAGGCAGGATGGGGGTGCTGTCAAAACTGTTTTTATTTCCCAAACAAGCCCCACCATTTGCAGCTGTGATTCTGCAAAGCTGGAGACCCCCAGTGATACATAGATTAAAAGGTAATTATGAAAAAGTTTCCTCTATGTTTACCTTTGGACCAACCTCCACAAAAGCATTACTTTGATTCATGGGAGGCACACAAATCATTTATCATTTTAGAAAGTCGGAGGGTTTCAGAATAGGAGAACTCCTGTGCTAGGGGTTAAAGAAACACAGAAAAACCATGCTCGTTGCCCTGACCAAATTGAGGCTGAAAGAGGGCTCTGAAGTCTCAAGAATGGTTTCCTCCATAACCAGTGACCTGTCGCGTCAACATGGATGCTCTGACCCACTGCTGAGGAAGTACTTCCAAAACCTCCGGTTGGACACAAGAGGTTGGAACGCTGCTTGAAAGTTGAGGAGGAATACTTAGAAATTTCCAAAATCTCTGTCTTATCAGAGAACTAGCTCGATACCTGTGCTTCACTATGAGCTATGTAGTTGGGCTTAGTTTTTGGGGAGGAAAATAATAGAATAGAATAGAATTCTTTATTGGCCAAGTGTGGTTGGACACACAAGGAATTTGTCTTGGTGCAAATGCTCTCAGTGTACAAAAAGAAAAGATACATTCGTCAAGAGTCAAGAATCATCAGGTACAACACTTAATGAGAGTCATAGGGTTCAATAAGCAATCAAATCATACTAGGAAACAGTCAATATAAACTGTAAGGATACAAGCGACAAAGTTACAGTCATACAGTCAAAAGTGGGAGCGGATGGGTGATAAGAATGATGAGAAGATTAACAGTAATAGTAGTGTAGACTTTGTAAATAGTTGAACAGTGTTGAGGGAATTATTTGTTTAACAGAGTGATGGCTTTTGGGAAAAAACTGTTCTTGTGTCTAAGGGGGGAAAATTCTGCCTGTGCCTACCAGCATCCATCAGTATTCATCTGGCTAGCGCCCTGCCTCTGTGTGAAAGAGTTGAGGGCTGTTTGGAAACTGAAGCAGTATTTGCTGTGTGAGCAAGAAGGAGGCAGCAAGAAGACTGGGCGTGGCTTAGCTCAGCTGTTCTGTACTGAATCTGCTTGGTGCTGTGAAACTAAAACTGAAACTGAAATTCCTCTCCTCTGCTTGTGTTTTGCATTTGGAAAAGATTTCTTTTCAGGTGGGGAGGGGGAGTAGAACTCCTTAGCATCAGAGCATGTTAATAATAATAATAATATATGAAATACTAATGCTCTGATGGTCATTTCAAAAAATCCTTTCTTAGTGAGCACCTAGAAGCCAAGAGGAACATACATGACAGATTTCAAGTTTGTAGGCTTTACGGTTCTGGAGATTTTGTGATGATGCATGAGTGGTATTTTGCTTTTATATAGATAGATTATATATATGGAGTTTTGGAAAGGGTCCTGGAGATTTTCTACTTTGCCTCCCAGTCCAGGGCAGGAATCTTCAAACTTTCCCACACCAATGGTTGTCCAACCTTCATTGGAAGCCTCCAATGATAGATACCCCATTATCCAGGAAGCAAGTACTTCAATGTTTCATAGCTTTCCTGATCAGGAAATTCCTCCTGGTTTGAGTTGGATCTCTCTCTTTAATGTTTGCCCTACTTTCTGGTGAATTTATTGTGTTTGTTTTTATTGTAAGCCGGTCTTGAGATGGGGCAGCATATAAGTCCCATTAATAAATCAATCAATCAATCAATCAATCCACCTCCTCTTCCCTGGGGGTAGTCCTTCAAGTCTTGGAGGACTGCTATGATGCTTCTTCTTCTTTTCTTCAGGTCAAACCTACATTTAAAAAAAAGGTTTTAGTCTCTTAGTCTTCCACTGTCCTTATTGGTCTTCTTTTCAGGTATGGCAAACTATTTCTGCACAGCCACAAGAAAATTGCATACAATAATCTCCAATAATTTTCTTTGACTTGGGAGCCCCTATCTGGACCGAGATGCCTTGCGTACAGTTACTCATGCGCTCGTTACCTCCTGTGTGGACTACTGCAATGCTCTCTACATGGGGCTGCCCTTGTGGACCACCCGGAGGCTTCAACTGGTGCAGAATGCGGCTGAGCGGGTTGTGATGGGAGTGTCCCGATACTCCCATATTACACCCCTCCTGCGTGAGCTGCATTGGTTGCCAGTTGCCCTCCGGGTGAGATTCAAGGTGCTGGTAATCACCTATAAAGCCCTATATGGCTTAGGGCCGGGGTATTTGCAGGACCATCTACTGCCAGCAACAACTTCCCATCGCCCCATGCGCTCCCACAGACAGGGCCTCCTTGGGGTGCCATCGGCCAGACAATGTCGGCTGGCAACCTCCAGGGGGAGAACCCTCTCTGTGGGTGTGCCCGCCTTTTGGAATCAACTGCCCTTGGAGTTGCGGATGGTTCCTGACCTTCAATCCTTCTGTCGCGACCTGAAGACATGGCTCTTCCAACAGGTCAACCTGGACTGAGGGGGTGTTAATGGGTTTTTTTATTGGTCATTGTCGGTTTTTAATTATAATTATTGGGATTCTTCTTTAATCTCTTTTATTTATTTATTTATTTATTTATTTATTTATTTATTTATTTATTTATTTATTTATTGGACTTGTATGCCGCCCCATCTCCGAAGACTCGAGGTGGCTCACAGCTAAAAACAACAACAATAAATAATTAAAAAAAGATTAAACCGAATTCACAAGCCCCAAAATAAGAATAAGACAAAATTTACAATACTTAAAAAGTTTAAAAACCCATCCCCCCCACAAAAAGGGTCACAGCCCTTTTAAATTTTAATCTTTTGTATTGTATGTTTTTACTGTTGTGAGCTGCCCTGAGTCCTTCAGGAGATAGGGTGGCATATAAATCCCATTATTAAATTAAATTAAAATCTTTGCTTCATTTCCAATTCTCTGCCTACTCTCCTCAATTATTAGGCAGTGGAAGTTCAACTACACACTTCAACATTGTTATTTTTTTAAATTCCATTCAATCATGTCTGATTCTTGGAGGGGGCTTGGACAAGATCCTGCAATTTTCTTGACTAGGTTTTCCAGAAACACTTTGCCATTGTCTTCGTCCTAGGGCTGAGATAAAGTGACCAGCTCAAGGTCATCTAGCTACTAAGACTGGAACTCACAGTCTCCTGGTGATTGGCCCAAAGTCACCCCGACAGCTTTCAGACCTAACGCGGGACTAGAACTCACTGTTTCCTGGTGATCACCCATCTGGCTTTTGTGCCTAAAGCAGACTAGAACTCACATTCGCCCAGCTTCTAGTCTGATACCTTCACCTCTACACCAAACTGACCATCTCAATAAAATGAAAGAACCTCGTTAAAAGGAAAGACAATGTGGGATAAAAGACACCTTTATTCCCTGTAATGCAAGAATTTGGACTTTTTAGAATACTGTCTCAAGACAGGAGTTTTCTATCCTCACAGCCACCAGTTGACATCTAAGACTCTTCTATTTCAGCAGACTCCTGGATACTGCTTCTAAATAAAACAGCTTCCCTTTGTTCCTTTGTCACTGTGCAAGTTGTTTTAGCACTGTGCATCTCCTTCTCCTCGCTGAATATTCATTCATCATCTGATTTCATTGGTGGCCCTCACCACCGTTTTTACAGATAGCCCAGCTGGTGGGAGTGGTAAATACTGGCTGCAATAATAACTGTTGCTTCCAATGCCAGTGAATAATACATCAGAGGAGGGTTGTGAGGGGGAAGTAGCAAAAACGAGCCCATCCATTCATTTCATCCCAAGCATGTCCAGGTTTGACGTCCGTTCTTTGTCCTCCATCGGTATCGCCTTTCGGGGATGTGCAAGATGGAGAATCAGGAAAACATGGAGAAGATTCTCCATGTGAGGTCTTGGAGGATTGAAGGACTTCTCATTGGAAACTGGGGTGCAGGGGTGTGGGAAGATTGTCTGGCACAACAGAATGGAGTGTGGCAAATGTATTGCTTGCACCCAGGTTGAAAGCAAAAATGCTGATGATGGACAAAATTGCAGGGAATGAAAACAACGGGCCTCAAGATAACAGGAGAAGGGTGGAAAAAGTTCAGCTCTAAGGAATGCGGCTTTGCCCACAGGCTGATGTTTATTATGGGATGGTGTCAAGGCTGGCTCACAGGAAGCTATTTTATCTTCTTTTAATTCCAGAAGAATTTTTTTAAAAAAATTCTCCTTCTCTTAAAAGCTGTGGAACCACCGAAGCATCTTGAAAGATTGGGGTTGAGGTGGGTATTTATAAAGCTTAGCACTTCTGCAGGATGCTTCTACTTCAGGACATTTTGCATGTGTGATCTCTGTAGCAGGGATGTCCACAGAATGGGGCAGGGAGGTCAGAAAAGTCAAGATGGCAACTTCCGTGGAGCAGTTATGGCCCATTTAAACCTATTTTGATTCTTGATTCATAGATTCCTCTCATAGCGACTTTGCCTACAAGGATGATGAGGTCACCAACATGCTGTTAGAGCAGAGATCTCCAATCTTGGCCACTATAAGATCTGTGGACTTCAACTCCCAGAATTCCCCCCTACCCCCCCCTGCTCTGGTGGTTCTGGTAGATGTACCTGGGAAAAGATGGTCCTTCAATTCACCTGGCTCCAGGCCATGGAGGGTTTTAAAGCTGACAATCTTGAATTGGAGCTGGAATTAAATCAGCAACCAATGCAACTCCCATAAGAGAGGTGACACGGGTGCAAATCTAGGCTTGCACATAACTATGTGAGCTGCACAATTTGAACTACTGGAAACTTCCGGATACTTTTCAAAGGTAGTTGTCAAGCTTGGAAATCAGGAAATCCAGGCCGTTCAAATGTATAGAAGGATTTATTGCAAGCTTAAGCTCTCTACAAGAATCTGACCTACTAACAACCAAAGCAGATTGGCGGTAGATAAGAGCCAATGGAATTCAACATGGGGCTGGACTTAAATCTCTTGTGGGCATGCAGGGACTCGAGGCTGGTGAAGCGTTTGACGACTCCATCAATCTCAGCCTCGTCATCCCCTACGGCAGTCCCATGAACCGCATGTTGCTGTAGTCAAGATGGGAAGTGACCAAGGCACTGTTGCAGCTTTCATCTTGAATTTACTGGCTATCCCTTACAGATATTGCAGCCATGTGCACCATGGTCCCATGTGTGTGGTATCCTGCTTTAGCGGCTAACTTTATCTTGAATCTCTGGATCTGTTCCTGGAGGACGGAAAAGCTTCCTGTGGCTCCTACGTATTGTTTGAATTATTCCTGACTCACCAAATCTTTGCTTCTCTGACAGATGCTTTCCTCATTACATGTTTATCCCTCACCTCAAGCCCCGTAGTGTTCTGTCCGACTGGCACCCGTCTTGAATTTACAGTTTATTTGCACAGTGTTTCATCTTTGCTTTTCGCTTCTCTCATGCAGTGACGAAAAGGATAGGAAAGGAGCAAGATTTATATCTCGGGCTGCTGCTACCTTGTATAAATAATAATATAAAAAGGGAAATATGACATATTTTCTCTGTTGGGAAGTGGAGAAGGCTAGAACAACGTGTGTGTGCTCTCCTGGCTCAGTTGCAGAGGATAACTTTCTAAGAAAAACGAAGTGAATTAAGAAAAGCTAGTTGGGTTTTAATGCTTTGTGTAAGAGCCAGTTGGCTCTAGTGGTTAAGATACCAGGCTAGAAACTGGGAGATGGTGAGTTTTAGTCCTGTCTTATACATAAAAGCCAGCTTGGTGACTTTGGACCAATCACCAGAAGACGGTGAGTTCTAGTCCCACCTTAGGCGTGAAAGCCAACTGGATGACTTTTGGCCAATCACCAGGAGACAGTGAGTTCTAGTCCTGCCTTAGGCAAGAAAGTTGATTGGGTGACTTTGGGCCAATCACCAGGAGATGGTGAGTTCTAGTCCTACCTTAGGCGTGAAAGCCAACTGGATGACTTTTGGCCGATCACCAGGAGACAGTGAGTTCTAGTCCCGTCTTAGGCATTAAAGCCAATTGAATGACTTTCAGCCAATCACCAGGAGATAGTGACTTCTATTCCCATCCTAGGCAAGAAAGCCAGCTGGATGACTTTGAGCCACCCCCTCTTTCTCAGCCAAACCCTCCTCACAGGGTTATTGTGGGGAAAATTGGAGAAGGATGGTGTGCTAAATATGCTTACCACTTGGTGTTATTTATAAAAATAATAAAGACGGGATAACAAATCTAAGATAAATAAATTAACTGTGGGAAGGAAGCTTATGATGGCTGAAGACTGAGAATGTAAGAAATGATTGGATGATAAAATGGATTCCAAAATCTTTGCAATGGATTATGTTAGCAGGGATCACCTATGCGTGGGGAAGCAGACTTTTCAGTTTAATTATCTCTCTATGTGTGGCAGTTGCAATCTCATTGGAGGCCTTTCCACTCATTTTAATATTTGTTGGAGTACAGGTAGTCTTCAATTTACAACAGTTCATTTAGTGACCGTTTCAAATTACAATGGCACTGAAAAAATGACTTATGACCTTTTTTCACACATATGACTGTTGGTCCTGTGATCATAATTTCGTCGACTCACTCAATGGTTGTGGTGAGAAAGCTCGCAAAAACAGGGCAAAACTAACTTCACAACTGCCTTGTTTAGCAACAGGAATTTTGGACTCAATTGTGATCATAAACTGAGGACTACCTCTATCTCTTCCCGATGCTTCTGGAGAAACAGGGATGCATTTTCAAAGAAACCCATTTCCATGTGGTTGCACTCAAATGCAAAAACAAAACCGCCCCACCTATTACCAATTCCACTCCTTTAATCTGACCATTGGCTCCATTCTGGCTGGGAATTCTGGGATTTTTTTTCTCATTTCAACAGGTCTGAAAGACCATCACTGGAGGAGGGTTTCTTGGTTTGTCCAAACGTCTCGGTGACTTTGCGGAGAGAGAGAAAACACAGATTTAAATTCGGAGCTTAACCGAACGTAAATATTTTCAAAAGCGCTCTGCGTGCATTAAAAACAACATGTTCAGGTTAATTTAGAGATGGATTTATGGCCATAACTTGGACGGGGAATTGATTTCTCTGTCTCAAGGCCTCAATCGTGACTAATTTTTGGTGGTAGAAAAAAAATTATTTAGGAGGTGGGCTGGCTTGCAAGTCAAACATATTTTTTTTTCTCAAATAGTCCTGAACAGCTACCTTGTTGGAGTGCCTAGAAATTTTGCTGCTTTTTTTTTAAGAATCTGTAAGCAGATGAGCATAACTGCTGTTCTAAAGCTGCTCAGTCAAAATTCCCTTTTTAGATTCGAAACAAGCTTCCCCTTCTTACCCACTCGATTCTGTCTCCATTGCAATCCGTTGCCAGCCCTAATTGAATAAGCCTAATTGATAACAGGTGAGGCGTTCAGAAGTTTTAAAGCCTGGTCTTCTTTTGTCCTCCAGAAATGAGTTGGGATACTGGGGGAAAGACAAGCAAGGCTTGGCTAATTATTTGCAACCGTGTGCGTGGATTGTCCCGTGATGATTTGTAAACAAAATAAAGCACCTCCTTTCTCCTCCCCTTCGAAATAATGGAATTATGGCAACACTCCTTGTGACAGTCCACATTCCAGGAAGCTCTGAAATGGACATGATTCCTTGAAGACCAGAGACGTGGGACTATCCTAGAGACAGATCCATCTTTCATATGAAGAAGAACAGGGATGAGGCTCTGCATTGAATTAAATGGATGCCCATCCCTTTAATGGGTTTTGATCATGCCTGAGATCAAAATTGAGATACTGGCAATGATAGCAATAGCACTTAGACTTCTATGTGGCTTCACAGTGCTTTCCAGCACTCTCTAAGTGGTTTACAGAGTCAGCAACTTGCCCCCAAACAATCTGGGTCCTCAGTTTACCCACCTCGGAAGGATGGAAGGCTGAGTCAACTTTGAGCCTGGTGAGACTCAAACTGCTGAATTGCAGGCAGCTGGCAGCATGAGTTCAGGTTTGAACTCATGGGTGTGGGCAGAGTTAACCTGCAATATTGCATTCTAACCACAAGGAGGGAAGGAAGGAAGGAAGGAAATAAGGAAGGAAGGAAGGAAGGAAGGAAGGAAGGAAGGAAGGAAGGAAGGAAGGAAGGAAATAAGGAAGGAATAGCAATAGCACTTAGACTTATATACCACTTCACAGTGCTTTCCACCCAGTGGTGGGATTCAAAATTTTTTACTACTGGTTCTGTGGGTGTGGCTTGGTGGGCATGGCATGGCTTGGTGGGCGTGGCAGGGGAAGGATACTGCAAAATCTCCATTCCCTCCCCACCCCACTAACCTGCTTTCCAACTCCATTCTCCTGTGCAGGGCAACCAAAGAAGACCCAGCTGATCAGCTGGGACTCAGGAGGCAGAGAATAGATGGAGGCGGGGCCAGTCAGAGGTGGTATTTACTGGTTCTCCAAACTACTCAAAATTTCCGCTACCGGTTCTCTAGAACTGGTGAGAACCGGCTGAATACTACCTCTGGCCAGTCCCCATGAGTAATGATTAGAGTGACAACAAACAACACTCCAAGGCCCACTGGCCACTTCCAGAAAAAATACACACATGTACATGTGCTTCTTGGAGGCTCCCAAGATGGAATTCTTCAAATATTTGCTAGGAGCTGAGACGAATATTTCCTGGATGGTGGTTTTTTTTGGGGGGAGATGGAAGGTAATTGATCCTAAAGCAAGGGAATGTTCCCTCTCCAAAGAACCAAATACAACCCTCCAGAAATCACCGTGTTTTTACAGATTGCCGGATTATTCAGCACTTAGAGAGGAGATATTGTTTTTGAGAAAGGCTCCTGAATATGCCATGATTCCGAGAAAGAAGGCTCTTGTGCGAAACTGGAAGGCATACAGCTGTGGACAGCTGTGGGGCTGGTATTGAAACAAAATCTGGCGGGCAGATGGGGAGGAGGCCCAGGAAAGGGTTGTTCTCTGAGGAAAAAGTACAGTTTTGCTTCTGTCTTCGTCAGTACAATCACCTTCTTCAAATGCTTTTTAAGAAGAGACAAAAGGAAGCTTAAATCTAAATCGGTCAGAAAACTGGACGAGTCACCTTCTCTCCTCTTTTAAAAACCCTCCTCGTTTTTAAGGAACAAGGAAGGGATTTCTCTCCATGACCTCTTTGTCCGGGCGAGCTTCCAGAATATTCCGGGGCCATTCTTTTGATTTATGAGCCTCCCCTGAATAACATATTCTAAGGCCATCACTAGCAGGACGCTGAAGGAAAATCCTTGTTCCACATGCCTCGTTTTCCCCCCGCCCTGAAGACCAAAGCCCTCCCCCTGCTCGCACATTTTGTTTTTAAATTTAGAAATCTATTTATATAAACTTTGCCAGGGCTCTGAGCTGAACGCTGAAATTAAAAGTATGAGCGGAGCTCTCAAAATGTAGCCCGCTAATATTTCATGGTTGTCATCCCTGTGTATATATATATTTATATAGATCTATCTTCATCTCTCTCTCTCTCTCATAGCACACATGGCGCCACTTCGTTGAGGTGACAGAAATACCTCCGACTCCGATTCAACTGTGCCAATTGCTGAAGGGATTTGGAGGCAGGGAGATCATCTCTGGGGTCAGTTGAAAAGGCGACACTTTTCATTTAAGGTCTGAACTCCAAGAGATCAAAGCCAGTTGAGGAGAAGGAGCTGTGAAAGGAGGAGGGGGTTCTCTAGGGATCCTGATATCCTAGGAAAGCTTTTTTTCCCCAGAACCAAAGGTGGCTTTTTTCAAGAGGCAACTGGACCTTCTGGTTTTTCTTTGAAAACGTTGGATGAGAATGCATGAGAAGCAAGATGTCTTCAAAGAAAAAAACTCAGAAAGTCTAGTTGTCTCTTGAAAAAAGCACTTTTGGGACAACCATGACCTGGATGGCTGACAATCTCCATAGACACTTAGCTAGGTGGCCTCAATGACTCTCTAAATGGATGCAAATGACCAGCTGTCTGCAAGGAGTCTAAATCCTTCCATTCCCCACCATCCAGTCAGAGCTGAAGAAGGTTCTTGGACAAGAAGCAAAACCTCTTCAAAGGAAAAACAGAAAGTCCAGTTGTCTCTTGAAAAAAGCACCTTTGGGACAACCATGACCTGGATGATGGAGAATCTCTACAGACTTTTAGCTGTGCAATTTAGGATAAACACCCTTTGAAATGGTGTGGGAGTATGAACAGATTTCCAGAAAAATTGCAGGCTACAGGAACCAGGAGCACCATTCAGGTGACCTGAGGATACAGATAAACCTCCAAGTGGCCTCAACGACCCTCTAAAAGGATGCAAATGACCAGCTGTCTGCAAGGAGCATAAATCCTTCCATTCCCCACCATCCACTCAGAGCTGAAGAAGCTCCTTGGATGAGAAGCGAAATGTCTTCCAAGAAAAACCAGGAAGTCCAGTTGCCTCTTGAAAAAAGCACCTTTGGGACAACCATCACCTGGAGGACTGAGAATCTCCATGGATTTTTTTTTAAAAGAAATACTGAGGCTACTGGAGGCAACTGGAGAAAAGATGGCACGACCTGGAATGCAATGATCAATGGAGGTAACAGAATAACAGAGTTTGAAGGGACCTTGAAGATCTCCTAGTCCAAGCAGGAGATCCTATACAATTCCAGGCAAATGGCTGTCTAATCTCTTCTTAAAAAGCTCCATTGTTGGAGCACCCACAACTTCTGGTGGCAAGCCATTCCACTGGTTGATTGTTCTCACAGTCAGGAAAGTTCTCCTTAGTTCTAGGTTGCTTCTCTCCTTGATTAGTTTCCACCCATTGCTTCTTCTCCTACCTTCAGATGCTCTGGAGAATAGGTTGACCTCCTCTTCTTTATGACAGCCCTTTAGATATTGGAAGACTGCTATCATTTCACCTCTAGACCTTCTTTTCACTAGATGAGACATACACACTTCCTGCAACTGTTTTCATATGTTTTAGCCTCCAGTCCCCTCATCATCTTGGTTGCTCTTCTCTGCACTCTTTCAAGAGTCTCCACATCATTTTTAAATTGTGGTGGCCAAAACTAGATGCCCCTCATAATGTTGTGGGACACTGAGACAACTCAAATAATACAATTTAATCAGCTGAAGTCATTTATGAACTGCAAGTTTTATTACAGATTAAAATGATCCCCAATTGGTCAACAAGTCTGATAACTAGTTTGTGAAGAACCTCATTAGAACATCACCATGAATTCATCACTAGTAGAAGTTCCCTTTAATGGAGCTGGTGAATTAAGTTGTCTACCTACTAGGATATGTTTTGGGACTGAAATTACCATCTCTTTCTAACAGGAGGGACCTTTTCCTTTTTCAGTTGTATTAGTTGCATCATTTGTGCTTCTGTATAGCTATGCTGAAGTTAATAATAAATAAATGAGTTTCATGTATACTAGGTGACACCTAAAGAGCTGTAGTATAGGGAATATTCAATATGAAATTAATTCAACCATTTCAGTCTTTCAAAACCTTCCAGGTGACACCTTTACCAAGGTTTCAAAATGCCTAGCAGTATTGAAGTGGCCAAATAACTCATGAAAGTGAAAAGCTTAGAGAGTCAGATAACAGATAACCAGAGTTGAAAGGGGCCTTATAGGTCATCTAGTTCAACCCCCCACCCAAGCAGGAGACCCTACACAATTTCTGACAAATGGCAGTCCAATCTCTTCTTGAAGGTCTCAAGTGATGACACTCCCACAACTTTTTTGTGTACTTATTTTAACTTTTATTTCTTGTCTGTCTTTTACAGTTATGTTTTTGGTGGGTTGAGCTATAGTTTCTTTTTGCGTGAAGACCGATGCAAAGATGAATTAAGCAGCTCTGCTTTCTCTCTGCTGCCTGTTACTTCCTTGCATCTTCTATCCTTAGTGGACCGACAGCTGCCTTGATTTATTTTTTGTTGTTATTTATATGTTGGAAGAAACTTTTTAAAAATTATCTTTGACTTTTGTTGCAAGTCTTTGTTCGTTCTGAGCCTTTGCTTTCCTGACTTTGTCTTTGCAGATTCTGGCTATCAGCTGATATTCTGTCTTAGTTGTATTTCCATTTTTTGTACTTGTCCTTTTTTTCTTTCAATTTGCCAGTCCAAAATCCTGGATCTGTAATATTGCCATTTCTCTTTCAACAAACTTTAAATCCCACAGAAATCTCAGGAAATGCACTGGACAAAATATAAAAGAGGAAAAAAACAGGAACCAATCAAAAATAATTTACTAGAGCAACAACGGACAAAAGTAAGCAAAGGAATTTAGGAAAGCCATCCTCCTTTGGTACAGCAGTGAAAGGGTTTAAGTCTGGAAATTAATTTACTTGTCCTTTGTGCTCAGAGGCCCAGTGCTTTCATCTTTGTACAGAACATCCTGGAAAACTAGCTTAAAGCATGTTTAACATTTTGTTTGCTAATAAAACAACACAATTGAGCCTCTGTTAATACATTGTTTTAAGTAGAACTTCAAGGGAACTGGTTCGAAGCTCTCCATAAAAGTATTATATCACTTTAATTCCCGTCTCTCTCTTTCTTTCTCTCTCCCTCCCTCTCTCTGAAAAGAGCTTGTTTAAAAAATGTACTTTTTTATTGGTAGCCTGGTTTTTGAAAACAAAGATCAATAGCACAAAGTTTAGTGTAACCTTCCTAAGATGCAGAAATGCCGGAGGGTGCAATCCAAAATCAGTGTCCTTCACATAGCCTGGATAAAGTAGAAGAAATAACTTTTTCATCGTACATTGTGGACTTCTTCACCCAAGGCATGATTTGATCCCTTAATCCCACTCCCAGAGACTGTTTCCTCAACACACACACACACACACACACACACACACTCAAGTTACCTCCACAGCCGGTCAGAAAAGGAAACATCTTAGCAACAAAGGGACTTTGCTTTTTAAAAGCAGTTTTTTCACCCCACCCAATCCAAGATACAAGCCCACTTCAAATTGGGATCGCTCTTCCCCATGACACACCCACAATACACAACACAGTTAGTCCTCAACATCGGACTGCAACCAAGCCCAAACATTTCTGCGGTTCGGTGAGACATTTGTTAAGTGGGGTTTGCCCCATTGTTCAAGCTTATTTTCCAGCGTTGCTAAGTGAATCCTTGCCGTTGATAAGTCAGTCACCTAGTGGGGTTTGGGAAATCTGTCTTCCCCATTGATTTTGCTGGTCAAAAAGTTGCAATAGGGATCATGTGACCTTGGGACATGGTGACGGTCATAAGTATGGACCAGTTGCAAATTCCTAATTGCATGATCCTGGGATGCTACAAAGATTGTAAGTGTGGAAAAAAGGGTCATAAGCAGGGGTGGGATTTGACTGGTTCGGACCGGTTCGGGCGAAGCACGCTGTCAACTCATACAATATTTCTATGGTCATTTTTAGAGTTGTCAACAGAAAGGGAGCGGGGAGCAGTGGGCAGCTTGTATTTTCAAACATAGTAACTAGGTGACTGAAGTTTCTGCCGTGCAAAATTCTAACTGGAGAGCATGATTGATGACTCTTGGCTATGGATGTGTCCCATTGGAGAATATGAATTATGATTGTTAAAGTAATCGATGAATCATGCCAATGTAATTATAGCCAAAAGATTTGCCAGCCATTTTGAGGTAACAACAAATTCTTTTATTCAACGAACCTATTTACATTTCAGTGATCAATCCCTGACTTAGCTAACAGAGCAGCACCTGCTTCTCTCTCTGTTCTTCTGCCAAGCAGCATACAAGTTGGTGGGAGGGGCTTATATAACTTCACAGAGTCAGTTACAAAAAAGGCTCCAATCTTGAAGCTCTCCTGATTGGCCAAATTATATTTGAAATATTTACACACATATAATAATTTAAAAATATCTCCCACAACGATATACCCAGGGGGTGGGGGGAAAAAACAGGGCCAAGGGTGATAATGAATGATGTGTCTCAGAGTCAGCTACACCCAGGCAGTGCCGGACATGCTAACTCCCAATAAATCCTTCTGAAGTTTTGGAAGTTTGGTTTGAGACTAATGATTTAAATGGGGGGTAACTGCCGGAATCCTGACACAGGTGCTCACCAAACTGGTTGTAACACCAGTTGAATCCCACTACTGGTCATAAGTCATTTTTTTCAATGCTGTTGTAACTTTGAACTGTCACTAAATGAACTGTTGTAAGTCGAGGGCTTCCTGTACACCCAGCTCTTGCATGGTGCGTTTTCACAAAGTCTTGGGAAGAAGGTTTAGACTGCCCTGTGTAAAAATTCAGCCAGGAAATGAAAACATGGATTTGCTGAACAGAAAGCTTTCTCTTGTCTAAATTCATTGCCCAGGTGAGTCGCAGATAAAATCTCTTCTCCTCTCCCTATTAGAGGTGGCCAAGATCCAGAAAAGCACTCAAGAAGGTGAATGTGTGTCAGTTTCCATTAATTTTTACGGGACGTACATATGGCCTTGAGTGCTTTCGAACTTGAGAGGTGATGGTCCTTATGTCCTTGTGATTTCATTGCTTAGGAATTTTGCTTAGGATTTTTTTATTTTATTTATTTTTTGCAAACCCAACTGAGGGAGGAGGGGAAAAGAAAGAAAGAAAGAAAGAATGAAAGAAAGAAAGAAAGAAAGAAAGAAAGAAAGAAAGAAAGAAAGAAGGAATTCAGGTCTCGGCTTGCAGTTAAAAATAAATCAAGAATGCTGCAAACCCGTAGGTAGAGAGATCTGGTGGTTTTTGTCCTGCGATACAGAATTAGAACACCTGTCTGTAAAAACAGGGGCTTGGTTTTCTGCTTGGTTGGCTGTGGTTGGTTTTACAGGCCACCTTATCTCTGAAGTTGCAGAGATAACTTCAGAGACAAATCAGCCACAGTTTCTTTGCTTATTGCTTTATTTATTAAATTTATTAAATTGATATAACAAAATAACAGAGTTTGGGAGGGACTTTGAAGGTCTTCTAGTCCACCCCACTGCTCAGGCAGGAAACCCTATACCATTTCAGACAAATGGCTGTCCAATCTCTTCTTAAAAACTTCCAGTGTTGGAGCATTTACAACTTCTGGAGGCAAGTTGTTCCACTGATCAATTGTTCTAACTGTCAGGAAATTTCTCCTTAGTTCTAGGTTGCTTCTAGGTTTCCATTCATTCTTCCAAAGGTGCTTTTTTCAAGAGGCAACTTTCTGGTTTTTCTTTGAAGATGCTTTGCTTCTCATCCATCCATTGCTTCTTGTCCTGCCTTCAGATGCTTTGGAGGATAGCTTGGCTCCCTCTTCTTTGGGGCAGCCCCTGAGATATTGGAACACGGCTATCATGTCACCCCTAAGTCCTTCTTTACATTAAACCAGACATACTCAGTTCCAGCAATTGTTCATTATATGTCTTAGTTATCAGAGCCTCAACATCTTTTTTTTATGGCAACTGAAGCTGGATGCAGTATTCCAAGTGTGGTCTTACCAAGGCATTATAAGGTGGTACTAATGTTTCATGAGGAGGCACGGTGGCTCAGTGGCTAAGAGCCTGTCAATCAGAAAGGTTGGCAGGTCGGCAGTTCGAATCCCTAGCACTGCATAATGGAGTGAGCTCCCATTCCTTGTCCCAGCTTCTGCCAACCTAGCAGTTCAAAAGCATGTAAAAAATGCAGGTAAAAAAATAGGGGCCACTTTGGTGGGAAGGGAACAGCATTCTGTGTGCCTTCGACATTTAGTCATGCCAGCCACATGACCACAGAGATGTCTTCTGATAGCGCTGGCTCTTCAGCTTTGTAACAGAGATGAGCACCACCCCCTAGAGCCGGAAATGACTAGCACGTATATGCGAGGGGAACTTTTACCTTAACATTTCATGTGATTTTGATTCTGTTCCTCAATTAATGCAGCCTAGGAGTGCGTTGGCTTTTTGGACACCACTTGTTCATATTTAAGTAATTGTCCACTAAGGATATATACATCTCCATATATGGGATTTAAATAATTTAACAACCGGTTCTCTGCCCTAATGATTTCTTCAAACAACAAGTTCGCCAAACTGCTCAGAAAGTTAACAACCGGTTTTATTTATTTTAGTTTATTTATTTGTCAAGCAAGTATTAGATAACAGGTATAAGTATAAGCATGGTTATGAATGCATGAAATGGATATGAATAAAAAAGAAACAATAGGACAGGGACGGTAGGCACATTGGTGCACTTATGCATACCCCCTACAGACCTCTTAGGAAAGGGGTGAGGTCAATAGTAGACAGTCTAAGGTTAAAGTTTTTGGGGTTTGGGGAAGAAACCACAGAGTCAGTTAGAGTATTCCAGACATTGACCACTCTGTTGCTGAAGTCGTATTTCCTGCAATCAAGTTTGGTGCGGTTTACCTTGAGTTTGTATCTATTGTGTGCTCTTGTATTGTTATGGTTGAAGCTGAAGTATTCATTGACAGGTAGGACACTGCAGTAGATAATTTTATGTACTGTACTTAGATCGGACTGAAGACGGCGTAGGTCTAGGTTGTCTAGATCTAAAATTTCAAGTCTGGTGGCATAAGGTATTCTGCTACGAGTAAAGGAGTGGAGAACTCTTCTTGTGAAATATTTCTGGACTTTCTTGACTGTATTAATATCCGTTATGTAATGCAGATTCCAGACTGATGAGCTGTATTCAAGTATTGTTCTAGTAAATGTTTTGTATGCTCTAGTTAGTAGTGTGATATTACCGGAGAAAAAGCCATGCAGGATTAGGTTAACAACTCTTAATGCCTTTTTGGCTATGTAGTTACAGTGGGCTGTAGCACTTAGATCATTAGAGATGAGTACTCCAAGGTCCTTGACATAGTTGGGGTCATCAACAAGGTCTTGATTATTCAGCTTGTATTTTATTTTCTGATTTTTTTTGCTGATATGTAAGACAGAGCATTTGTTTGTTGAGATTTGAAGTTGCCATTTGTTTGACCATTCTGACACATAGTTGAGGTCATTTTGAAGGGTAGCAGTATTGTCAGTGATGTTGAATAGCTTTACATCATCAGCCAACAGAACACAGTTGCTCTTAATATGATCACAGAGGTCATTTATGTAAAGTATAAAGAGAGTTGGTCCTAGAATGCTGCCTTGGGGGACACCACTGTTGACAGGTACAGGATTTGATAGGGTGTTCCCTATTTTGACCATTTGTTGCCTGTTTGACAGGAATGCATCTATCCAGTTATGCAGGTGTCCGGAGATGCCATAAGATTTTAGTTTTAGGAGTAGTTTCTCATGTACCACTGAATCAAAGGCTTTACAGAAGTCTATGTAAATAGCGTCAATTGCTTTGCCCTGATCAAGTTGTGTAGTCCATATGTTTTTGCAGTGTAGGAGTTGCAGATTACAGGATAATTTTTTTCTGAAACCAAATTGTTTGTTAGAGAATAGGTTGTTTGTCTCTAAATGGAGGATAATGGATTGGTTAATAATTGATTCCATGACTTTACAGGTGACGCAGCATAAAGAGATTGGTCTGTAATTTTCAACTAGGCTGGGGTATCCCTTTTTGAAGAAGGGGATGACCGTGGCTAGTGACTATAGGTTTGGCAAGGAGCTGGTCCTGAAAGATTTTTCAAAGATTATGCTTAGAGGTTCAGCTATGGCAGTGGATAGCTTTTTTAAGAAGTAGGCACATATTCCATCTGGTCCAATAGTTAGAGATGGTTTTAGATTGTGTAGTGCTTTTTCAACATTATCTTCTGTAAAATCGATATGTATTAGAACATTGTAGTTGTCTGTGGTTTGACTAGGAAATATTGGGCATGATCCATTGCTGTTTACAAAGACTGAGCCAAAGAATGTGTTAAAGAGGTTGGCTTTAATGGTGTCATTGTTACAGTCTTTACCATTAGGTCCTTTCAGGGGTAGGATGGACCTCGAGTCTTTAAGTTTGTTGTTTACAAAATTCTCCCAAAGTGGTGCGAACTGGCAGAATTGCGTCACTGTAGGTCTCCCATTTCACTATCAAGCAACTCTGGGGGGCTTGCAACCAAATAAAAACAAAAAAACCATGAAAAGGATAAAAGTTAAAATGCTCTGCACTCACTAAAGTACTGTTTACTGGGATTCCCCCCCCCCTTTATCAAAAATAATTCTGCTTCATTGTTATGCAGATTTAACATGGCCATTATGCCTGTGTGGCTTTTTCTGCCTCCATAAATATCTGTCTTGGTCTCCCTTTTACAAGCAGAGAGAAGCCATGTGCTTTTCTGCATCACATCCTTTTGCTTCCTGCTTTAGTAAATGAGCTATACGAAAGATAATATCGTTACTAATTGTGTTAGGCAGTGCTGGGTGGCAGCCAATGTCTGTTACCCTCTCTCGATACCATTTAGGCTTGACGTATGGTTTCCTAGAAAGTTAAAACCAAAACACTGGCTGTGTAGAAAGGAAAACCCAAAATATTTTGGCTCCAGCTCAGTTGCAGAAGGCCTGATTCATCCAAGCCAAATGGAGAATTCTGGAAATAAAATTATGGTTTCAACTGAGCAGGTTGGCTGGATCAGGTGACTTTCCTGGTGTTGCTTTGAGGCAGAGGAATGTGATTCTTGTCATCGGCTCTGCCTATTGTCTGCTAGAGTTAGGGGAGGAAACAGCGGAGCAATTAGATTTGGGGCACAGATAAGTGCTGTGGCTGGAATGCAAACAAGGAGAAAGGATCTCAGCAGCTGCAGCCAATATGGGAAAGGCCAGCAATTAATTGGGAATTGCAAATCCAAAGGCCCCATACATCTCCAGTCCCTCGAGATAAGCACCCACCTTTCTCTCCTTTGAGTTGCTGCCAACAACTAGAGTGCCAAATGAAATATAAAAAAACCAAACAAAGTACAAAGTCCACACAGAGCTTCAATGTTTAATCTGAACAGAGCAAACGGTGTTGCTTCCTGCAAAGGTTTCTCTACCTTTGCATTTCCTTTATACTTTATGGGAGGGGAAATCACCTCCCAGGCTTACTGCTGAGTTGCCCCTTTTGTTTAGCTCCTCTTGCCTTCTAGCAGCTCTGTGCATACGCGCACTGGGAACAGGCTCCCCTGGTTCCTCTGCCTCGCTGCTGAGGCTCTGGAATCTCCGGAGTCAGCACCCCACTCCCAGGTGGTCTGGGGCCCATCTCTGCATTGCATGCAGGACCCTCATCCGAGTCCTCTCCAGACTCCCAGACTGGTCCCTGTTCTTCCCCACTGTCTGATTCCGCTGCCATCTGCACCGGCTGCTGGCGAACCACAACACTAACCAAGGAGAGATCCAGCCTAGAAATAAGGAGAAATTTCCCAACAGAACGGTCAATCAATCAAACGGCTTGCCTTCAGAACGTATAGTTTTTACCAAGAGATTGGACAGACGTTTGTCTGACATAATATAGTGTGGGACTTAAAGAGCTCCAACTCTGTTATTCTGTCATGTAAACCATGAAGTTGGCTTTACGCCCCAAACTGCAAGGGCAAACACAGGTAGTCTTCAGGTCATTTATTCATAAGTCATCTATCCAACATATAGTGCCAGAATGCCAAAATAGAAGCCTCAATAGAGACTTTGCTGATTTCCTGGCTGTGACAAATGAAGCAAAATATATGCGTGTGTGTGTATGTAATCAGATGTACGTTTATAATATTTTAGATTTTATATTTCAAAGATGTTGAGACTCTAGAAAGAGTCCAGAGAAGAGCAACCAAGATGATTAGGGGACTGGAGGCTAAAACATATAAAGAATGGTTGCAGGAATTGGGTATGTCTAGTTTGATGAAAAGAAGGACTAGGGGAGACATGATAGCAGTGTCTCTATATCTCAGGGGCTGCCCCAAAGAAGAGGGAGTCAAGCTGTTCTCCAAAGCACCAGAAGGCAGGACAAGAAGCAATGGATGGAAACTAATCAAGGAGAGAAGCAACAGATGGAAACTAATCAAGGAGAGAAGCAATCTAGAACTAAGGAGAAATTTCCTGAAAATGAGAACAATTAAACTTTCCTCCAGAAATTGTGAATGCTTCAACACTGGAAGTTTTAAAGAAGCGATTGGATAACCATTTGTCTGAACTGGTGTAGGGTTTCCTGCCTAAGCAAGGGGTTGGACTAGAAGACCTCCAAGGTCCCTCCCAACTCTGTTATTCTGTCATTCAAGCAGAGCTTCTTTGGATGTTTTCACTGCTGTGTTTTCCCCCTGGAAGAAAGAGTGATGGGTTTCATGCCTAAGGTGGGACTAGAACTTATGGAGACGAGGTTTCTAGCCTAGTGCCTTCACCATTACACTAAACTGGCTCTGTACATGTTTGTAAACTAGGATTCTTATTTATGGCTTCAGTGGAGGTACATATATTGCCTTCGCTGTCAGCTAAGAAGCAAACATAGAAAGTTTTTGGAAGTTGTTTGGACATAGGCATGGGTGTCTGGGAGGGAAACTTCACTAGATCATTCCCCACTGTTCCCCAAAGGGCCCCAAATATCAATTAAGATTGTTTTCAGTCTGAATGATGTCTCAGGACTAGCCCCCAAGCCCCTGTCGGGTGCACTTGTCTGAATTCCTGCTTGCTTTAATTTTATTTACTGTGTTTTGTGGAATTCAGGGAAGAGGATAAGTTAACTTCGGTGGCCTCCCTGCCCAGTTAATCTTCAGTCTATCAAAAGAATTATGAAATCTTTTAAGATCAAATGTTCAGACACTTCACAAAGGTTGTCACAGTGAATTCATTTGTCAGTCTTTCATCTCGCTTTCCCCTGCTGTGCCAAAATAATGTCAGTGAGGTTTTTCCATTTCTTTCTCCTGCCGAGGACTTTTCGAGCTCATAAAAGTAGCCACGGACAAAGGAGATGGCATATTCTGGCCCTCACTTTTAATGTTGGTTGGTTTGTTTCGGAGCAGTTTATTTCACCTGCCCAGAAAACCTCAAGACAGGTGTTGAATGTTCATTTCTGCATCTGCTCAATACCACTTTATGAATAGTATTTGACAGAAGTGGACAATAATTTGGCAAGGGTCTAAGAAAGAAAGAGCTGGTGTTATTGTTGATATTGCTATTGTTTTTCCCATGCCGCTTTTCACCCAAGAGGTATAGAAGAGTTATCCAAATATTATTTTATTTTTAACAACACATTTGTGTTTGTGTGTGTGTGTGTGTGTGTTTAAGTAACAGCCTATTCTCCCAGAGGCAATGGACATTGTGTTAAAAACCAAACAATAACAATCAGTGAAAAAATAACGGTGCCTGAGACTCAAAAGAATTAAAGTCTGGACAGTTGAAGTTGAAACCAACTATACTGAGATTTCAAGACCAGACTAACCAAATCATAGGGATGAGAAAGGACAATGATTTCAGTTGACATATCTAGGAAGTGTTCATCCGGACTCATCTTGGCATGAGAAATAGATGAAAATCAGATTATGCCAACGGGTATGATATCTACAGTCTGATTCTTTTCACCTAGAATATTACGGACAGAGTACTAAATAAATGCACTGTCCAAAAGTTCATTCTCAAAGATGAAGTCTTTACAGACTGGAAATAAAGCTGGAAATAAATAATTTCTTCGCAACATCAGATTTCCTAAGGTTGAATGTGTTGTGCTTTTTTGGGTTTTTTTTGCACAGATTAAATATGTCCAGCAGTCTCTGAGGTGGCACCAAACTCAAGTGGAAGGTAATAAAACTTTAATTGTCCAACTTGTGAAGTTTCCACGGCTATCTGGTTGGGTATTATGGAAATGGCAAATCGGAGCTTATGGATTGGTTCTTCATATAGAACACCAGACCTTTGAGGTTGAATTGGGTTGTGAGAACCTGGTCGAAAGCCATGTGTCCAGGTACTTCACACAGACCTGTCTTCTGTGTTATCTAGTGGTCATCCAAGAGCATTTGAGATGTTCACAAGCAATATAACAGGAAGGGAATCATCATCTCCAATGGTTGCCCCATTGCAGTTGTCCCGAAGGTGCTTTTTCCAAAAGACAATTGTTCTTTCTTGAGTTTTTTTTCTTCGAAAACATTTCGCTTCTCAACCAAGAAGCTTCTTCAGTTCTGGGAAGAAGAATTAAAAGCAAGAAAGTCCAATTGCCTTTTGGAAAAAGCACCTTTGGGACAACCATGACCTGGATGATTGCAAATCTCTATAGACACCTCACTGCAGTTAGTGTTTCAGGCTTCTTGTCTGTGATTCAGGAGTAGCACCACAGCCACCTCTACCAGCCAAGATACTTGACCCTTCATAAAATTCCTACTCCACTTGCAAAACCATCTAGATAAAAGCCACCATCCCATCATTGGTGGGTAGAAATTCCACACCCGAAAAGTCCCTTTTAATGGGAATTCCCTGAATTTCCCCATGTCCTGTTTTATTTTTCAGGGGGAATGACCTAGAGAGGTGACGTAGTCCATGCATGAGTCCATAAAACTCTGTCATATCTCTTGTTCCAAGGTGAAAGACCCACAACTGCTGTAGTGTCTTTGGTTCTCAATGTATAGCAATGGTTCTTTAGCCTCATGACACAAACCCTAGAATGGTTGTTAGCAGTAGTGATATTCTACTGGTTTGGCTCGGTTTGGCTGAACCGATTGCTCCGACGATCATCTGTGAGCGAACCGGTTCGCTCCAACAATCAGCTGCTGGGCCCTCCCACATGCTCTGGCTCTAAAACCTTTATTTCCTGGTTTTCAACCTCAGCTGCGTCGCGCAGCACAGCCGATTGCCGCGTGACAGCTGTTGAAGACACAGGGAGAGTGCAGGATTGCAGGAGAAGGTTAGTAGGAAACTCTCTGCGTGCGCACAAAGCATGTATTTGGCACATGTGTGCATGGGCAAAGTCACACCCACAGAACCAGCAATAAACAAGTTTGAAACCCACCACTGGTTGTTAGGTTTCCTGATGCTTCTTCTACGTTTGTCTGGTTGCTGATGGCTCTCCAGTCTACCTCGTGCCCTCAAGCTATAGGATCCGTTTCCCATGACCTCTGACAACCTTATCCTACATGGGCCATGTTAGCTCCACTAATAAAGAATATTGCCTTGATCAGACCGAATGGAAATGCATAATATGCGCTAGTCAGGAGAAGCTTCATTATGTTAACTCCTGCGCCTAATTAGGTGCACTTGTTAATTTGATTCAATGTATACCTTTCAAATTAGATTGCCATTTAATGGATGATTTACTCACCCAATTTATAACTTTAGTCAAGTCCAAGGGGTTATAATCTGCCCCTCTGTTTCTGCAATGGAGTCTGAATGAGGAGTTTTGTCGGGAGCAATCATATAGTTTGCACCTAACTTTTCCCCAAATTTATCTGCATTTAGAAACTGCACAGTGTTACCGTGCACTCTGTTTTTAATGGAATTATAACGGACAGCAGTAACCTATTCAGAGCACGCCTGGGTGGTATTCTCTCCCATCCTTTCCCCCTTATTCTCTCTGCCATATGTTATGTATAATTAGATGGTGTTCCACATCCTATTTTTTAGGAGAACATGGCAGCCTTTAGGAACCTTTGTGAGTTCATTGAATCAGACTGAATGGGCCCTCCGTTAATCTTACTACCTAATCTGTGCCCAGGCTGAAACTATCCCCAGGCTGCCTCTGGCCACCCAGGAGGGGGGGGATGTTCTCCATAATTCTTCCAATGACATTGCCACCCAAATCTGTTGGCCACCCCCATTCTTTGAGGGAGCTTAAAGAGGATAACATCGAGTTTCGTCTTAGTAAACGCAATTAAATATATTTAGTGGATTTTTTCCCCCCTGGTCCATTCACATGTTTATCCTGGCTCTGCCTACATTTTGGAGGCCAGCCATTGCTGACAAAAGAACAAGTGTGGTCCAGGTACCTGAAGAAAAGACAAATTCACACATGCTGCAACAGGCATCATGTCTGGGGTGCAGCAATGCTACAAAATGCTTCAATAAAGCACAGCAATACATGAGGACAATGGCAGAAGGTTTGCATATTTACAGATTAACAGAGTTGGAAGGGACCTTGGAGGTCATCCAGTCCAACCCTCTGCCAAAGAAGGCAACCCTAAACCATTTCTGACAAATGGCAGTCCAGTCTCTTCTTGAAAGTCTCTAGTGATGAAGCTCCCACAACTTCCGAAGGCAACTTCTGTTCCATTGGTTGATTGTTCTCCCTGTCAGGAAATTGCTCCTTATTTCTAGGTTGAATCTCTCCTTGTTCAGTTTTCATCCATTATTCCTTGTCTGGCCTTTGGGTGCTTTGGAGAATAGCTTGACCCCTTCCTCTCTGTGGTAGTCCCTCAAATATTGAAAAGATACTATCATGTCTCCCCTGGTCCTTCTCTTCCCTAGACTAGCCAGGCCCAGTTCCTGCAACTGTTCTTTATATGTTTTAGCCTCCAGTCCTCTAATCATCCTGGTTGCTCTTCTCTGCACTTTTTCTAGAGTCTCAACATCTTTTTTATAACATGGTGACCAAAACTGGATGCAGGATTCTAGGTGTGGTCTTACTAAGGCTTTATAGATTGTCCTTGCAGATTTCCTGGTGGCATCTCATGGACTACAGCAGAAAGAGCAACTGATTTTATTAACCAGGTCTGTCGTAGAAGGAAAAGAAGTGCTTCTTCGTATGTTGGAAATGACACCTCAAAAACCCATCTTCATTTGTTTGACTATTCTCTGCATACGCTCTTGTGCAGAAGATGACTACCATGGCGTGGTTCCAAGGTGGAGCTGCTCAGAAGAACATTGTTTCAAAGGACCGTTTTCTCAGATCTCCCATAGAATGAAGCATCCTGTGGGATTCTTGATGCCCTCTGAGCTTGGTTGTTTTCTTGCAGATGTTTCATGACCCAGCTAGGTAACATCATCAGTGCTAGATGAGAGTGGGGTTTACTCTCTGTTTATATACTAAAAACTTACCCTATCAGTGTTGGTGGGTGTGGTCTTGGTGATTCCTTGATTAGGCTATTGATTAATGTTTATTGGTTTGAGTTGGTAGTTCCTTGATTGGGGTATTTTGCAGCACCCATTTCAAGTTCTCCATTGCACTAAAATTACTATAATCAATGCTCTGATGCATTTTTAAAATAACTTTCAATAATGCAAGAAGAGCAAACAACATGCACAACTTTTCCAAAACCTGACACTGTTCTGTTGCCACATTTTACAGCTCATCTATCCATGGAACAAGTCTGGTTCTACCATCCAACCCTCTAAGAAACTTGACTCTGTGATAGGAACCAGCTGCATCCATGTCCCACACCTCCATCTTAAGTGCAACAAAGTGTTCCACTACCATAAGGCAGATCTGAGGGGAGATCTTGCAATAGAACACGGTACGAGCTACCCGAGCATCACCTGATTTCATGTCAAAAGAATGTGAAACTTTCCAGAAAGAAAATGGAAACCAGTCCTCATAGGCTCAAGGCTGATCCTTGATCTTTTTGAAAAAGCTGTTTTGAATTTTGAAGTTGTTACGACTCTTTTCTACTCCCTCCTTCTTTCCTCTCTCTCTATCTCTCTTACACACACAAAGAGCAAGCAGTCAGGGCCTGCTATTTCTTTGCGTTTTGTTGTGAAGGGCTCACGCAGTAAATTGAGAAAAGGATGAGGAAGAGGAGGAGGGGGAGGGGAGAAGGAGAAGGAGGAGGGAATGAAGAAACAGAGATCATCATGTGATTTTACTGGACAACATAATCCAGGTCAAACTCAAGTGTACTCAGAGGTGGTATTCAGCCGGTTCTGACCAGTTCTGGAGAAACGGTAGTGGAAATTTTAAGTACCTCTGACTGGCCCTGCCCACATTTATTCTCTGCCTCCATTGAGTCCCAGCTGATTGGCTGGGTCTCCTTTGGTTGCCCTGCACAGGAGAATGAAGCTGGAAAGCAGGTTAGTGGGGTGGGGAGGGAATGGGGATTTTGCAGTATCTTTCCCCTGGAGTGGGGTGGGAGTGGAGATTTTGCAGTATCCTTCTCCTGCCACGCCCACCAAGCCACGCCCACCAAGCCACACCATTCCATGCCTACCACGCCACGCCCATGGAACTGGTAGCATGTACTGAAATTTCGTTGGAGTCAATATGTTTCTGCCCACAGAAAAACCACACAAAACTCTGGATGTATGTAGATGATTCAGTCTTATAATCTTCTATTAGCCTACAGCCCCACCCCTACACCCTTGGAAGCAGCAACACAATCAAATCAGCCACTTGATTGGCTGCACCTCCATCGTGGTCTCCAGACCTGCTGACCAAACCATGTCTTGAGGGCCTTTTGGAAAAGCAACAGAGTCGGGGCCAATTGTATCTGGAGACTGAATGATATTCCGTAGAGAAGAAGCCACCACTGAGAAGGTCCTTTTTCATGTTTCCACCAGATCTACATCCCTAAAAGATGGGACTTGAAATACCCATTGACTCCCCCCTCCTGGTGGGCTGGATGGACCTTCATATATCTGAAAGTCTATTATAACAGAAGATGGATAAAATCTGTTGTCTTTCTTTCCAGAGTTTAAGACGCCAGAAGATCAGAAGATGTCCATTGAAGGAAAAATAGTTAAACTAAAGAAGAGTTTGATCATGAGGCCAATTACCTAGGAAAAGCTTTTGTGGTGTGTGTGATAAAACAAGGGCAAGAATGACCCTGGCTGGGGCCACTTTCATTTGGTTTCAGGCACTGAGCAGCGGGTATGCCCTGAGATCCAAAATGCTCTTGGTTGCCTTCAGAAGTTGTAGGAGCTTCATCCCTGGAAGCTTTCAAGAAGAGACTGGACTGCCATCTGTCAGAAACAGTATAGGGTCTCCTGCTTGGGTGGAGGGTTGGACTAGGTGACTTACAAGGTCCCTTCCAGCTCCGTTAAGCTGCTAAATTAGTCCTTCCAACTTTATGAAGTCCAACTACCGAAGTGGGGTAGGGAGGAAGAGAAAGAATTCAGAGCTTGTACCACCTCCAGTGAGTTGTGATTGGGACACAGCACATTCCAACTCAGCATCCCACTGCTGATTTCTGCTTGCAAACATTCTGTATTTCTCATTAAAGTATGGGATTATTAACAGCAAACGATGACAAAAGAGGGAAACAGTAGGAGACTGATCCCAGAAACAGAGCAAAACACTAGTTTAGTTTAATCTCTTTTCATTCCAGCATCTGCCTTTTCATATTATGACTGTGTTTTCCCAACCATGTCAGCAATGTGTCTGCAACTTCCTTCCATCGTCTATCCTCCACACTCTGGCGCCTACCCCGGCATTGTTGCATTCTCACACGGAGCTCTGCGGCACCCACTTGCTACAACGCACAATAAGGATTGTGTTCTTCTAGCGTCTCAGCATTTCTTAACATTTGTTAGGTCATTTCACGGCTTCCTTGGAAGTGTGTGCAAGCAAACATTCCCTTAGCACTAATCCTTGTCCCCGGAAATGGCACTTTTGGGAAGGAGAGACTGTTTGGTGTAGTGGTTAAGGTGTGGATCTACAAACTAGGAGACTGAGCGTTCTAGTCCTATTGTACTAGCTATCAAAGTCAGCTGGGTGACTTTGGAGCAATCACGGGGAGAAGGTGAATTCTAGTCCCACTTTAGGCATGAAAGCTGGCTGGTCACTTTGGGACTATTACCAGGAGATGGTGAGTTCTAGTTCTACCTTAGTCCTGAAAGCCATCGAGGTGAGTTTAATCCAGTCCTTCTTTTTCAGCCCAATGCTACTCACAGGGTGGGGAAACTAGAACATTAGACATTAGGTAGGACATATAAGTTATGTCCACACTGCCTCAAGTTACTTATAAATTTGCCTTGCAAATCTTGGGCTGACCTTCAGAATATTGCTGAAAGCTGATTTAAGCAATATTCGTCAACTCAGCCAGTGAGATTTAGCAGATAGATTTATCTTGACTTCATTTATTAAGGCTTCAGAGGTTTCACCGATCAATTCATTCGTTAAGTTTGCACGCAAAGCAATATATTTTTGCAGAAAAACTACCTTGCAACAATGCATCAATAACTTCTCAACTTCTGGTTTGCAAAAGGGTTTTTTTTTCTTATATATGAGACACGGGGAAAGAACTCTAGAATCAGTGCCACTTTTAATACTGCACTGTAAGAAGAAGTTAAGATGTTCAGAGAAGGTCAATCAAAATGTTCCAAAGTTCACTAGATATAGAGAAAAGATGCTTAGAAAATAATGGAAATAATCTATTTCCAATCCTCCTTTAGGAAGGAGAAAGTTTAGCCCTGGATGTTTGGCATCAGCATGGAGAACATTAAAAAGGCTTAACACTCCTAGAACTTAGAATAACTTTATTATCACTTTGAACATACACTAATCGTCATACATTAAAATGATATTTCATTGCATTAAAGGCACTATATGATACATATATATCAGTGGTCCTTGGTGCTCTCTGGGGCTTGCTTGTTTTCTTGCAGACGTTTCATTACCCAAATTGGGCAACTGATGCTATTGCTGATAATGTTACCTAGTTTGGTAATGAAACATCTGCAAGAAAACAAGTAAACTCAGAGACCACCAAGGATCCCTCAAGTCAACCCTAAGCTACCCATATTCTCCTTTATAAGTACGCATAAATATTCAGAGGGCGTTCGTAGTCTCAAACTAGTGTACAGCTTTTTATCTGGATCATAATGTTGGTTTGGGACATGGTGGCTCAGTGGCTGAGCTTGTCGATCAGAAAGGTCAGCAGTTTGGCAGTTCAAATCCCTAGCGCCACGTAATGGAGTGAGCTCCTGTTCCTTGTCTCTGCCAACCTAGCAATTCGAAAGCATGTAAAAAATGCAAGTAGAAAGACAGGGACCACTTTGGTGGGAAGGTAACAGCGTTCCATGCACCTTTGAAGGCATTTAGTCATGTCGGCCACCTGACCATGGAGACATCTTCGGACAGCGCTGGCTTTTCAGCTTTGTAATGGAGGTGAGCACCACCCTCTAGAGCTGGAAACAACTAGCACATATGTGCAAGGAGAATCTTTGTCTTTACCTAATGTTGGTTTATTCCCCAAGCTCCTAGCAATTTCTGATTGGGGAAATCTGCACATCACTGAAATAAACGCAGGTTCCCCTATGTGATATCATGCATTTAAAAAAAAACAAGGAGGGAATAAGAAGATGGGGCAAGGATGAAGGATTGGTTGATATCAAAACTCAAAAAAAACCAAAACAAAACCAACCCTCACTATCTCAGCAGGTGGGAGTTACACACCAGAGGATCAAGGGAAATATCTCAGATGCTTCGCTGGACATATTGCTTTTTCTGACTTCCTGGCCGGTTGGAAATGTGATATTAATATGCCTATTGGAGGGAGAAGAAAATGAAAGACTGAATTTACCAGACAGGAATTCGCCAAAACCTTCAACCTCGCTCTCTTCTTGTTTGGAGAAGTTCAAACAGGAGTGATTTCACTACACAACTATGGCCAATCCTTCAGAACAAAATTACCTGCCTCCAATTATTACATGTTTAATTCAACCAGCTGGAGGTTGTGTGTGTGTGTGTAGATTTTCGGCATCGTTCTGGTATCATATTAGCCCAAGCAGCCTCTTGTGAAAAGAATGCATTGTTGTGTTGAATCCGGAACTGTGCTCCATTGGCTTGATAGAATAGCCGTTGATTTAAAAAAGAACTTGTTTGTCAGGAGAAAGGATTAGCAGATTAAGAGGCTGCATATATATATATATATATATATATATATATATATATATATATATATATTTATATATGTAGGTCTTGGTGTATTGGTCTTGTCTGTAAGATTGAGAATACCTTGGCAGCGTTGAAATCTCATCCGTCATCTTCAGGCTGGTGTCTTCAGCTTCTCCCAGGAGAACAAGCTGAAGACACCAGCCTGAAGATGACGGATCGAAACGCTATTCTCAATCTTACAGGACAAGACCAATACACCAAGACCTACCCTTTAAAAATCTATATATATATATATATATGTTTAAAGTAACATAAAGTTACATTTCATAATGGAAAAGAGTTAATCAAAATGCTAATGGCAGGAGAAATCTTATACTCGCTTCCCTTGTTCTGTTTCTACTCCTGCCCCGGACAAATGAAATGGATATTTTTTGATGGACTCATAAGAGGGCCAAGTTTGGTAACCCAGCTCACATAAGACCATTGGAATCAAGTCAAATTGTTTTTTATTTGGTCGTAGACCAGCAAATAAAAGACAAAAGTCACGATTAATTAAGACAAAAGAGAAAAAAACCTCCAGTGTTTTAAACGATCTAAAAGGGATTAGATGTAAATACTGTCATGCATTGTACAAACTTGTGAGGCAGTTCTCGACCGTGATCAAGGAAATAAAATTAGATTGATCTGATAATAAGGCTAATGGAGCCTAAAACAAATCAGAACGACTAGGTAAAGGGTAGGAATAATTATTCCTGGAAAGAGAGCCATTGAAAAAAAAGAAGGAGAATGCAAAAGAGAATCCATAGGTGTTTAAGATCATATCTGGCATTCCCGAAGCGCTTGCATTAAATTTCCAATATTTCCAGTGAAAAGGATTGCATGGAGTAAACACAGAATACAGAGGAGGAGGGAGGAGGGAGGAAGAAGAGGAGGAGAAGGAGGGAGAGAGGTAGAGGAAGAGAATATGGACAAAAAAAACAACCCCTCTATATTTTGAATAGGTTAATAAACTCTTTTTCTTTTAGCAGAGGGAGGTTGTTGGTGAAATAGCCAGGAGCAAATAGCTGGAAGTGGAGAGAGAGTTACATCCAGCTGGCGTCCAACTGTCCCTGGGCTACTGTCAGGTACATAATGAAAAAGAAAGGACAAAATAAAAATCTTAAAGGCAGAACCGAGCTGCGTGTAACTGTAGTTTTAGGTTGGGGATAAAAAGGGGCACAGTAGAGAAAAGCAGCATTATGCCCAGGATTAGCAGAACTGAAATGACGGACGAGCGGGTTTTTTTTTTTTTCCTTTCTTTTTTTCTTTTAGCAAAACAAAGATAGTTAGGCAGTCGGAGAGAACCTGACCGGAATTTGTGGACAACTAATTGGAAATGTATATTATCTCCACTTGGTAGGCAAGCAGTGTGGCGCTTGGGTGTTCTCGCTTTGTCGTTGGAAAAAGATTGTCAAATTGTCCAAGGCTTCCCCAGCCAAGGGCCTCGGCCTGGCATTACTGTATATCTGCTGCTTTCAAGAAAGGAAGGAAGGAAGGAAGGAAGTCTGCTTAAATCCGAGTTATCACGGGAGTCTTGGACGTCTTCAGACTGCAGATGGGGAAATTTTGCATATGAAGAGACTTCCAGTAGCTGGGGAGGGGTTGGGAGGTGGAGGGAAACCACCTCTCTTTGCTCATGACAGTCTCATAAAAGAGGAGAGATTAGCACAGCTTCCTTCTTGAAGGGTTAACTTTCCATATTCCACCATGGCTGGTGAAAGGAGTTCCCTCCATCTGGAGGCTGAAATCCAGGAAGGACATAGGATCATGGGGAGGACACGGGACCAGGGACTTGAGTCATAAAGGGCCCTCGATGCTCTCTGAGCTTGGCAACTTTCTTGCAGGTGTTTCATTACCCAAACTAGGTAACATCATCAGTGGTAGAAGGGGTGAGGAGGAGGAGCAGGAAGAGGAGAATGGGAGGAGGAGGAAGGAGAAGGAGGAGGAGAAGAAGGAGGAGGAGGAGGAGGAGGAGGAGGAGGAGGAGGAGGAGGAGAATGACTATGGGGTCCTTAATGGTCTCTGAGCTTGCTTGTATTCTTGCAGATGTTTCATGACCCAACTGGGGAATATCATCAACTCTCAGAGAGCAAACCCCACCCTATCCTAGCACTGATTATGTTACTTAGTTGGGTCATGAAATGTCAGCAAGAGAACAACCCAGCTCAAAGAGCACCAAGGACCCCTCATTTCAAACTTGAGCTCCAAATATTCTCCTCTATCGGATTCGAGACCTGGTAACCACAACTTCTGGATGGAAGCCATTTCGCTGGTTGATTGTTCTCGCTGTCAGGAAATTCCTCCTTAGTTCTAAGGCTGCGTCTCTCCTCGATTAGTTTCCGCCCGTTACTTTTTGTTCTGCCTTCAGGGACTTCAGGGAGAATAGCTTGACTCCCTCTTCTTTGGGGCAGCCCCTCAAATATTGGAACACTGCCATCCAGTCACCCCTAGTCCTTCTTTCCATTCAACTAGACATACCCAATTCTTGTAACCATTTTACACAAGTTTTAGCCTTCAGTCACTATTCATCTTTGAGGGAAGGAAGGAAGGAAGGAAGGAAGGAAGGAAAGGAAAGGAAAGGAAAGGAAAGGAAAGGAAAGGAAAGGAAAGGAAAGGAAAGGAAAGGAAAGGAAAGGAAAGGAAAGGAAAGGAAAGGAAAGGAAAGGAGGAACACTTCAGAGGTTGAGTTTTCACTTAAGAAAATCACACTATCACGTCTGAAAGATATTTCATCTGCAAAAAGTTTCAGTCAAGAGTTAGGTGGGTAACACAGATTGAAAAGCACCCACCATTCGTGCAGGATCAGAAATTCACTTTGATCTCCAAACTGAAAATTGATATGCTAATTTCCTTGGCTGCTGTACTTCCTATAGGCCTTCACAGGTCAGAATGCAGTTCTTTTCCTCGCTTATTTAATGCAGCTTTTGGTGGCTTTGACCGAGGGAGAAGAGAAGATGCTCACAGCTCTTCCCTTGCAGGTCTATCAACACTTTGCTGGAATTCTGATCATGGCTGTGTATGTGTGTGTGTGTGTGTGTGTGTGTGTTTTTTCCCCCTTTTTTTCTTTTAATATTCCATGCAGCTTTGCCCCCTCTGATTTCACGCTGAAACATTAACAAGGGCTGACACTGAAGATTAGAAGCAGACAGCTGGAATGCCAGTTCTTTGTTGCAAGATGGCTGTGAGCCAACACTGTTCAACTGCAGCCAGAAAGACCTGGGAAAGTCTTCTTAAGAAAGAGGTGGTGAGGGAAATGAGCATTGGGGGGGGGCACCCCAGAGAGCTGGGGGTGGGCAACGACATGAGAGGAACAAGGTAGCTTGCTGAACCGCACAGATAAAAAGGGCTGGAAAAGGGATTGATGTTCATTAAAATATAAATTCTGAACTGGCTTGTTTTTCTTGAATGGAAGAAAACTAAGAGAGATAGACAACTGAACCTAAATGAAATGGTCAATATATTACATTATTGCATTGCATTGCATTGCATTGTGTTGTATTTATTGCATTGCATTGTGTTGTATTTATTGCATTGCATATAATAGAATAATAAATAATAAGAGTCTTGGTGGTGCAGGCTGTTAAATGCCTAGCACTTAATTCCAGCTGCCTGCAATTACTGCAGGCTCGAATCCCACCAGGCTCAAGGTTGACTCAGCCTTCCATCCTCCCGGGGTAGGTAAATTGAGGACCCAAGATTGTTGGGGGCAATAAGCTGACTTTGTAAAAATGCCCCTTAGTAATAAGCAGGCATATACAATGGAATGAAGGCTATTGCTGAGCGCATTGGGTTGCGCTCCAAAAAAAATTGTAAGCCGCCCTGAGTCTCCGGAGAAGGGCGGCATATAAATATGAATTTTTAAACAAAGAATAAATGTATAAAGTGTTATACATTTATTATATTATATAATTCCAATATAATATAAAAATGCTGAAAGGTGTCTTCATTCCAAAGTTTACATTGAGGAATGAACATTGTTGGAATGAGGATGTGCTTAAAAACAGTGTGATTCATTTAATAAAAGTAGTGATTTGCCTAATCAACTTTGGCAAAAAAGGATTGCAAAATCTGGCACAGCTCGCTTAAGAACTGCCTTGCTTAGCAGCAGAAACTCTGGTCCCCATAGTCATAAGCTGAGGACTCGGAATCAAACCAATAGAATTGTTTCCCCATGATGGATATTCTCCACGAATTGTCGATTCCTACTTGGAAAACATCATCATTAGCTGCCCTGCTCTCATTCTCTAAAGCCTCTCCTTTTATGACTTGTGGACTTCAACTCCCAGAAGCCTGGCTGCTCAGGAATTCTGGGAGTTGAAGTCCACAAGTCATACAAGGCCCATCTGTGGTTCCCCACTTCTGCTCTAAAGTCAGGGAAGGAAGCTACAGTGAGACAGCTGGTGACTTCTGAAGACCTCAAGGAATCTTGGCCTCCAGACCAATCCAGCTGAAGAGGCAGAGAATTGACGGGAATGAAATGACTATCAATGAATTGGCTAAATACTTATTGACTTTTCCCTTCGGTGCATCATTTGTCCAAGATAACGAGAGATCTTTCCATACTTGTTACTATTATCCCTCATTAGAAGCTCCTCTCAAAGCCTTCGGAAGCATTTCAAGACCGTGTTAATTGGTTTCACACAGCAGTGTCAATACATCAACCAGTGGCTCCTAGGATGAGCAATGCAGAAATGACCTTCGGGGCATTTTGGGGAAGGTTCATGCTCAGCACATCAGAGCATGAGAAAGAAAATTAGCTTATCAACAGGCTATTCCTTTAAGGAATGGAAGTAGACCAACATTCCACGAACGGATGGGATTCATTCCAACCTGCCAGTCACTCACTGTACAAATGCAATTATCCTTTTTTCAAGTTTTTTTAATTAGTTTAATAGGAAAATAAAGGAGGGAGAAGGAAGGGAAAATGTAGGGAAAGAAAGGGAAAAGAAAGAAAAGGCATTGACTTCCAACTCCCTTTGGTGCAGTAGAATAAGATAACGGCATCAAACCTCAACTTTTTACTTTTCCACAATAGTATAACTTAGCCATTTCTATAACAAAAAAACCTATCTAATCGGTAAAATCCAAAATCAAAGTTTCATTCCTCCCCCTGTGTTAGATTTGCATGAAGAGTCAGACGCGGAGTGCTTCAGTGAAGAGTTTATTAGTGACTACAGCTCATAACAGACCCGATTTGGCTGGGCTGTGGCTGCTACTTACAGCCAGCAGCCGCAGTTGCCAGCCAATCAGAGTGCAGGGTTTTCCTGCACTTTTTAAACCAATCATTTCTGACATTTTACAAGAACAGTTCAAACTTAACCAATGACATTCAAACCTGCATACATAACACCCCTCCCCACTAGATTCACTCCATACTCAGACCCCAACCTATCTAATGTATTCTTTTAAATAGGTGGGGCTCTTACATGTACGTTGAGACCTTCGTGGTTCAGGAGTTTTAATGTTCTCACCCAGTGAGAGAGGAAATGTGTCTATTGACATTTCCCTACTCGGGCTTCCAATGAAAGAAGACCCTGTTTGATTGTTACAATCTGGTCTCTCCTCCCAACCCATCTCCAAACCACACTAAGAAGTTTTTCAACTTTCTCAGTGATGTCCCCAGGACCCAATTGCTGAAGCTTTTCCTTCAGAAACGCACTTCATTCAGCCCGGCCGTTAGCTGAAGGGTGCCCAGGGGCAGTCAGGGCATGTCTGATACCCTGTTGTGCTAAATAGGATTCAAAAAGGTTAGATGTAAATTGAGGGCCATTGTCAGAGACAAGAACATCAGGTAACCCATGGGTTACAAAAAGCTTTTTGAGCTGCTTGATGACAGCATCAGTTGTGGTGGATGCCATAGGGATTACCTCTAGCCATTTGGAATATGCATCTACTATAATAAGGAAGGTGTGCCCTCTGGTAGGGCCAGCAAAATCAATGTGAATCCTAGACCATGGGCCCCTAGGACATTCCCATTCCTGTTTGGGGGTGAGAGGTGGGGCAGGCCTGACTACCTGATAGTTGGGACAAGATGCAACCCAGTTTTCAGCCATTTTGTCAATACCTGGCCACCATACATAACTCCTGGCCAATCCCTTCATCCTTACAATACCAGGATGACCCTCATGTAACATTTCCAAAACCTCTCTTTGCAGTTTTGCAGGAATAACCACCCTGTTACCCCACAAAATACATCCTCTTAATACAGATAATTCAGTTTGCCTGAACTTAAAAGGTTGGGCAAGGTAAGGTAGATCTTGAAAAGGCCAACCTTTCTTAATCCAGCCTATAATAGGAGCCAATAAAGTGTCTTTGGCAGTCTCTCTGGCAATTTCAGGAGCGTGTACTGGAAGCTTGGCAACAGTTTCTAGGAAAAAGGTGTGTGCCTCAGGTTCAAAATCCTCCTTGTGACAAGGAAGTGGGCAACGACTCAAGGCATCAGCATGTCCAATGTCCTTGCCAGGCTTGGGGATAAGTTTGTATGAATAAACTGCAAGAAATTCAGTCCACCTCAGCATTCTTGGTGACAGGATAGTGGGTGTAGGTTTGTCTCCTGCCACAATGCCTAACAAAGGTTTGTGATCTGTGACAATGGTAAATGTTCTTCCATATAAATACTCATGAAATTTCTTGATAGCTGCAACAATTGCCATTGCTGAAGACCTCTGGAAACTCAGACTTCAAGGACTCCTCCCATTCAGTGTTGCTCATGTGATTGATGCCAGTCACCTTGATGCCTAGTGGATTGAACCACTCAAGTCCCAGCAAGCTTGGGTGGTCTTTGTCCACGATGGTCAGGGGCAAACGTTTGGTGTGGCCTTTGAACTTCACGTTGAATTCTCTTGTTCCAACTACTGGAATCTTGTTCCCTTGGTAGTCTTTAAGAGTCAGTGCTTGCTTCTGGAAATGCTTCTTCTGAATGTTGGGAAGTAGCCTGTGAATAGTGTCCCATGACACCATAGATAAATAGGAGCCTGAGTCCACTTCCATTTGGCAAGGCCTTCCTTCAATAAGTACCTTCACATGTACTTTTCTGCTTCTTAAGGGTGAAGAATGACCAATAGTGACTGTTTGATGAGTTTCATTCTTCCCATTTGCTTCTGTGTTGCGCCCCATTTTCTTACTGAAGTTGTTATGCTTGAATTCTTTATCAGGAAACTTCTTTCTGCTTGGTGGAGTTCTGAATGATTTGCAGACTCTTGCTAAGTGTCCTCTTTTTTCACAACAGAGGCAGATGGTATCAAAAAACTTGCATTCAGTGCAGGGGTGGCCCCCCCCACAACCTCTGCAATAAAAGTCTTGCCTTTTTCTTCTAAGGTCTTTCCTTTTCTTCTCCATTCTGAGTCTATAAATTCCTTCCTCCACCTCACTACAGTCTGAATCAAAATCTATTTGCTCGCAATGGGTTGTTGTGGATTTTTCCACATCAGGATGGCTTTGCCTTGTTAATTTTCTTCATGGCTGATGCTGAGGACTTGGTAGCTTCCACTGAAGAAGCTTCTTCTATGGCCTCCTTAAGCGTGATCTTAGGTTTCATTAATAATTTGCTCTGCAAAACCTTGTCTTTAGGCCTAGAACAAATCGATCGCATGGCCTCTTCTAAGTTGATAAATTCACATGCACCCCCAATGTCCCTTAAACTTGCCAAAGTCATTAACGCTTTCACTTTCCCTTGATCCCGATGGTAGAATTCGTGTCTCTTAATGAGGCACGATACTTGTGGTGCATAATGGGCTCTTAATAACTTTTCTAAGTCAGGCCAGTCCATTACCTTCACGTCTGCAGCTCCTGCCAATGCCTTCACCATCTTGAAAATGGCGGACGCAGTGGGTGAGAAAGACCGCCCTCTTCTGCTTGTCGAAATGTCGCCGATTGTTTCCCTCCAAATACATTTGGAAACGATCTGCATACGAGTCCCAGTCTTCTGCCGTTGGATCGAATGGGGCTGGGGGTGTGTTCAGCACAGCCATCTCTCTCGGCTTCTTCTCCGCGTTGTCTTCCTTCGGAAGGATCCCACCTTCGTGCCAGTGTTAGATTTGCATGAAGAGTGAGGCGCGAGTGCTTCAGTGAAGAGTTTATTAGTGACTACAGCTCATAACAGACCCGATTTGGCTGGGCTGCAGCTGCTACTTATAGCCAGCAGCCGCAGTTGCCAGCCAATCAGAGTGCAGGGTTTTCCCGCACTTTTTAAACCAATCATTTCTGACATTTTACAAGAACAGTTCAAACTTAACCAATGACATTCAAACCTGCATACATAACACCCTGCACCTCAAGCACAAAATCCAGAAGTGATTTCCAAGTAGAAACGAAAGTAATTGTGATTTTTTGGGGGGTCTTTAATCACATTTTTTGGTCTTTAGCCATTTCTGCTAATTCCAGCAACTTTAGCAACAAATGCAATACTTCTAGAGTTGAATTTATGGGGCTGTCGAAGTATTGTGATGGCTCTCCAATAAACAGAAATAGACTCAGATTTTTAAAATTCTTTCATCCCTTCCATGTACATTTTTTTAAAGCAAGTTGTCTGTTGATTTAAACAAAAAAGTATTAGAAATGGCTGGATTAAATGGGCCAGTGAAATGGATCCTCACATTTCACCAAAGGGCAGGACAAGAAACAATGAATGGAAACTAACCAAAATTAAGGAGAAACTTCCTAACAGTGAGGACAATAAACCACTGATTTACACAGATGAGGATGGGAGGATTTTAATGGTGGAGATAACGGATAACAATGTCAAAACGCTTTTGATAGCAATATATGCACCAAGTGAGAATCAAGAAGAATTTTATAAGAAATTAGACCAAAAATTAACCGAATTGGACTATGTAAATATCTATTTGATGGGAGATTTTAATGGGATAATTAATGATCAACTTGATTACAAATCAGAAAGAACTAAAAAGAAAGTTAGAAGAAAGTTACCTAAGATCTCCTGCTTGAGCAGGGGACTGGACTAGAAGACCTCCAAGGTCCCTTCCAACTCTATTCTGATTAAATGAAGTTGACTTCATACTTTTAGCCCGTAATACTTTCTTTTAACCAAGGTCCTTTCCAGCTCTTATCTCAGGCAGGAAAATCTCTACACCGAGAAGACCTCTTTCTTGGAAGCTATTACTCCAGAGTGGAAAATTTCATTTTCTCCCAATTACCTCTTTACCCTAGTTAAATCCTGTTTTAATTGACACCTGGGGTCATATTCACAAAGAGAAATGAACGATGGTACCTAGAAGCCTGCAGAACAAAGGAAGAGGTTGTAAAGAGCAGCGAAGCTCCAGAGATATTTAGCGAGGAACTAAGGCGCTTCGTTATTTTTAGACCTCGGTGTCTGTGATATAAATAGACCATTTTTGAAAGCTGTTTGTATTTTTAGAAAAGAAAAAGGCTGCCCATCAGGTCTTGCTCTCTATTCACTCTTTTGAACAGAGGTACACAAGTTTGAAGCAGGTTCAGTGGTCTGGTTGGCAACTCCGGTGTGTGATACTTTTAGTGTAGGACTGTACCACTCCGAGGTGGGAAGAATGCGTGTAACCATCAGGGCACGGATGTTCCGTTCACAGGGTTGAACAGAATTTATTTATTTAAATTTCATACTTCTTAAAAAGAACTGAGGTTACCTTTCCACCCCAGGGATGTTTTTTTTTCCCAATTTGGGGGCAGAGAAGAATGGAATGGAATGGAATAGAAGAGAAGAGAAAAGAAGAGAATATAGAAGAGAAGAGAATAACAGTTGAAAACGACCTTGGAAGTCTTCTTGTCCAACCCCTGCTTAGCCAGGAAACCATTGCAACTGGGAAAACCACAGCCTTGACTAGACACACTTTTGTTGGCAAGGTGATGTCTCTGCTTTTTAGTAGGCTGTCTAGATTTGCTATAGCTTTCCTCCCCAGAAGCAAGCGTCTTTTTAAAAAATAAACTTTATTAAATTTTATTACATTAAAAACATAAAACATAATAAGAAAAAGAAAACAGAAAACATATAGACAAACAACATAAGGCATAAAAACATTGGGAAAAAAAACCATTAAAAGTATTCACTCAAAGACAACTACTTGTGGTGATAATTATATAACAATCATATGTGCAATAATAACAGATATTAACTTATACATAAATATATTTTGCTCTATCTATATTTATATTTATTAATTATCTATCTTTACCCTGTCTCCAATCTATCCAACTATACCATTTTTCCCATACTTTGTAAAATATCGAGTCTTCTTTGTCTTTCAAACTCAATGATAGTTTGTCCATTTTGGCACAGCTCATAATTTTTTGTATGACCATTTCATCTACAGGTATATGTGGCTGTTTCCAGCATTGAGCAAAAGTAATCCTGGTGGCAGTTAATATATGTATTAGTAAATATTTTGTGCTTTTTACATATTTTTTTAAAGAATTCCCAATAGGAAGAGTTCTGGTTCTAGATCTAATTGTTCACTAGTAATTTCCTGAAGCCAATTGTGAATTTTGAGCCAATGTTTTCTAGTTTCTGGGCAAGACCACCACATGTGGTAGTATGTTCCCTCTTTTTTTCTCCATTTCCAACACATGGGACTCATTTCAGAATACATTTTAGCTAATCTCGAAGGGGATAAATGCCACCTGTAAAACATTTTATATGCATTTTCTTTTTATGTTACTGATTTTGTTAATTTATAGTTTCTATTCCATATAGTCTCCCAATCTGCTAGATTTATGTTATGCCCAATATTTTGGCTCCATGCAATCATACAACCTTTCACTACTTCCTCCTCTTAATCTATTTCTAAAAGATACTTGTAAATTTTAGTAATATTTTTTTTGTCTGGGCCTACTAAAATTTTGTCCAAATATTGAGGTTTTAAGTATATTCCATGTTCCTTTACATCTTTTTTATATCGACTTTGTATTTGAAGGTAAGCCCACCAGTCTACTCATAGCCCTTGGTCTTGTAGCTCTTGTATTGTTTTTAAAGCAAGCGTCTTTTAATTTCTTGTCTGTGGTCCCCATCTGCCGTGATCTTGGAGCCCAGGAAAATAAAATCTGTCACTGCCTCCATTTCTTCCCATCTATTTGCCAGATTAAGGCTAGAGAGGGGTGGGAATTGTGAGAGCTTGGGTTTTGTAGCCAAAACAAAATAGTTTCCCCTGTGAACCAAGGACATTTCTACAGGTGACTGAAGAAAGGAGGAGCATGTTACCAAGCAACCGGGTTGCACTCCGATTGGACCATGTGACTGATTTGGGGAAAGGGGAAAAAACTTTTACTTTTAATTAGGTGAAAACCGCAGAATATTCAGAGTCGGTTTTCACCATGAACTGTGCCAATATGATATATCCAATAAAACTATTTTTTGAGGAACCTACCAGCCTTGGAGTTCTGTTTGCTACGGGTGTATTACTTGGAACACAACCATGATTTGCTCAGCACAATTTGTGGAATCAGCCACAAAGTCTGGGCGCACACTGTATGTTAAGCTCCAAGCAGAGGTGGTATACAGCAGGTTCCGACAGGTTTTGGAGAACCGGTAGCGGAAATGTTGAGTAGTTTGGAGAACCGGCAAATCCCACCTCTGACTGGCCCCGCCCCCATCTATTCTCTGCCTCCCAAGTCCCAGCTGATTGGCTGGGTCTTCTTTGGTTGCCCTGCACAGGAGAATGGAGTTGGAAAGCAGGTTAGTGGGATGGGGAAGGAATGGGATTTTGCAGTAACCTTCCCCCAGGAGTGGGGAGGGAATGGGGATTTTGCAGTATCCTTCCCCTGCCACGCCCACCAAGCCACGCCCACCAAGCCACGCCCACAGAACCAGTAGTTTAAAAAAAATGAATCCCACCACTGGCTCCAAGCAAGTGCATCCCATCGTGGCTTAGATCCCCATTAGCCAGCTCATTTTCTGAACTCACCTTCCAAATGGCCTGCACTGGGGGAAAGTGTGCCAGGACCAAAAACATCAGATTATTTCCCCACTGCTACAGTAGAGAGAGATTTAAAAAAAAGATGGGACAGGATGTATCTACCAATGAAGGAAGTGAGCTTCAAGCTTCCCAAATTGAAAAAGACAGGTAATTAAATGTTGATCTAGTAACTGCCAATAGCAAGACTTTTAAAATGGCCTCCTTTCCTAACAGCATCTTGGCAACCCGGACAGGTGATTTTTTTTTTATCACCCTGTTCTAGTTATATTTGCAAAAATCAACACCCAACAAGCACAAACACACACACAGAGACACACATCCTATTTGTTTCTTGGAGACCTTTTGCCTGTTATAAAAAAATAAATAAACCCAATCAGGCAGAGGGTTTCCTGTTTTTCTGGAACTGAAATAATGATTAAACTCCTGAATGTAGGGAACGAGATCCAAAAAAAAAAACCCAATAGAAAATGAGGCTTTGGCATTTTTGTTCATCAATTCAGATTAAAAATTTTAATTTCACGGTACAATAAACTCATACCTGGCTGTCTTGATTAAGGCCACCGGTTCCCAAACGCCACTGCAGGACTGATGGACAAAGAGCTCTTTGGAAGACAAGAACCACACCTTTAAACTTTTCACCTCGTGCAATTCTACTGCAGGATTTTCTATTTTCTGATTCTTCTCAAATATCTGAGATAACCCCTTTCTGGCTGAGCAGTGTTTCTCCCTTGATAAATGCAACATGTTTCAACTCTCTAAAGCAGTTTTCAGTCTGAGTTTTCCTTGTAGACGCGAGAGGAATGAATAAGATACATGCTAACCCAAGACGCGGTGGCTCGGTGGCTAAGACGCTGAGCTTGTCGATCAGAAAGGTCGGCAATTCAGTGGTTCAAATCCCTAGCGCTGCGTAACGGAGTGAGCTCCCGTTCCTTGTCCCAGCTTCTGCCAACCTAGCAGTTCGAAAGCACGTAAGACCTCCAAGGTCCCTTCCAGCTGATTCATTCTAAAAAAAAGTTTTTTCTAGTATACAATGATTTTCTCATAATTATATATGCCGTGCAGGAAAATAAATGGTGGGGAGAAGGAGAAATTTTCTCAGGACTGGACCAAAGCCACCCAGTCCACTTACATGGCTAAGGTGGGACTAGAATTCCCAGTCTCCTGGTGGTTGGCCCAAAGTCACCCAGCCTGCTTTTATGCCTAAGATAGGGCTAGAATTCCCAATCTCCTGGTGATTGGCTCAGAGTCACCCAGTCTGCTTACATGGCTATGGTGGAACTAGAATTCCCAGTCTCCTGGTGATTGGCTCAAAGTCACCCAGCCCACTTACATGGCTAAGGCAGGTCTAGAATTCCCAGTCTCCTGGTGATTGGCCCAAGTCACCCAGCCTGCATTTATGCCTGAGGTAGGGATAGAATTCCTAATCTCCTGGTGATTGGCTCAAAGTCACCCAGTCTACTTACATGGCTAAGGTGGGACTAGAATTCCCAGTCTCCTGGTGGTTGGCTTGAAGTTGCCCAGCCAATTTTTGTGCCTAAGGCAGGGCTAGAATTCCCAGTCTCCTGGTGATTGGCCCAAAGTCATCCAACCTGCTTTTGTGCCTAAGGCAGGGCTAGAACTCACCAACCACCCAGTCTGCTTTCATGCCTAACGTGGGACTAGAACTCACCAACTCCTGGCAACCCAACTGGCTTTCATGGCTAAGGCAGGACTAGAACTCACGGTTTATCTAGTTTGGTGCCTTAACCACTAGACCAAACTGGCTCTCATTAAGTTGCAGAAGATGGAGTCACCACATGTGATGTTACATCTGGCAGTCTCACACAACTGAAAAGGAATTGATCTCATCAGAAACAATTTTCCACTGCTGGACTCTTGTACTAATTCCAAGGCACCTAATTTTCTTCGCCAGTCAGTACATTCTCTGCTGTTTTGCAAAAGGTCCCGACGCATCCTCCCAATTATGGTTTGGCCTTGGAACGCCTGACACCTGACTTGAATGGGTGGGGGGAAGAATTATTAAACATTTTCCTCCTCCAAGTGCTGAAACCTTCGCTCTGGTGCCTTATAATTGGTTTCTCAGAGACAGCAGAACATAATCGGACAGTAAACAAGCTGCAACCTTCAGACCCAAGAATGTAGATTTTGATTCTCATTCTCCTAAAACAGGAACTGGGGATTTAATTAGCCCTTCAGTCTTAGGAATTAGGAGTTGGGTCAATTAGCCTTCATTCTGATTAAATTCACTCCCTGGGAGATGAGGAGGCAGGTAAGAGAAGGAACTGCCAGAGAAGTTATAGGTAGTCCTTGATTTATGACCAAGATTGGGACCAGTAAGTTTAGTTGTTAAGTGAGTCGCATCTGATGACTTTTCTTTTTGGCCCTGTTTAATAAGCAAGTCACTGCAGTTCAGTGAATTATGTGGTCCTTAAGCAAATCCCCTTTGACTCTGCTTGTCAGAAACTGGCTGGGAAGGTTGCACATGGCAATCATATAACCCTGGGATGCTGCAACCATCATGCCAGTTGCCAAACGCCTGAATTTTGATCCCATGACTATAAGGATGCTGCACTAATTGTAAGCAGGAGAGCCAATTGTTAAGACTCTTGGTTAATGCGAGAGGGATCTTGGAGTCTTAGTGGACAACCAGCTAAATATGAGCCAGCTGTGTGCAGTGGCAGTCAAAAAAGCCAATGCAATCCTAAATTGCATTAACAGAGGGGTATAATCAAGATCAAGGGAGGTACTAATACCATTCTATAAAGCTTTAGTAAGACCACACCTAGAATACTGCATCCAGTTTTTGTCACCACACTATAAAAAGGAGGTTGAGACTCTAGAAAGAGGGCAGAGAAGAGCTACCAGGATGATTAGGGGACTGGAGGCTCAAACCTACGATGAACAGTTGCAGGAACTGGGCCTGGCTAGTCTAGTGAAGAGAAGGACCAGGGGAGACAGGATAGCAATGTTCCAATATTTGAGGGGCTGCCACAGAGAGGAGCTATTTTCCAAAGCACCTAAAGGCCAGATAAGGAACAATGGATGAAAACTGAACAAGGAGAGATTCAACCTAGAAATAAGGAGCAATTTCCTGACAGGGAGAACAATCAACCAATGGAACAGAAGTTGCCTTCAGAAGTTGTGGGAGCTTCATCCCTGGAGGCTTTCAAGAAGAGACTGGACTGCCATCTGTCAGGAATGGTGTAGGGACTCCTGCTTGGGCAGGAAGTTGGACTAGATGACCTACAAGGTCCCTTCCAACTCTGTTAATCTGTAAAAAAAAGTCTATGTCCTCTTGAAGAGTTGCCACAGGGAAGAGAAGGTGTGTGGGTGTGTCAATATATTCTTCATAGCACCGGAGGGCTGGATAAGAAACAAAGGGTGAAAGCTCATCAGAAAGAGAGAGACCCAAGGAGGAATTTCTTGATAAGTGAGAACGATTAATCAATGGAAGAAGTTGGCTCCCAGAGTGGAATGTTGGGTGCTTCATCACTGGAGGTTTTCAAGAAAAGATTGAACAACCATATGTCTGAGATTTTGTAAGCACTCCTGCCTTAGGAAGGGGGTTTAACTGGAAGACCTCCTAGGTCCCTTGTAGGCCCACAATTCTATGATCTTGATCTATGATAGGCCAGGTCAAGAAACAGACTCCGTAAGGAAGGTTGACTGGAACATCTCATTGTAGCAAGATACACTAACAGACTCTTGAACCCTGAGCTGTCTCTCTACTCCCTCTTACACCCAAGGAAATCAAGGTGGCTCGACCCTGAGTTTCTTTCTCACACTTTCCTCCTTTCCTGGGTGAACCTGGAGTTCACAGAAGAGCTGTTGAATACCTTCTTCACTACCGTTCCATACTCTTCTACACCAAGGGGATGCAGTCAGTAGGCATACGGAGAATGGGCCTGTATCACTCTTATGGTCAAAAGAAGGATTTCCTTGTTTTCCTAGAAAGACTATTAGTTTTTAAAGGCTATGTTTAGTCTGCTTTAGAGTTTCCATGACTTCCCATCTCTTTCCTGCCTCAAAATGGCAGGAAACTATGCCACCAATGTTCAGTGCTCGCTTTGGAGAGAGAGGGAGGAGAGAGAGGAGAGTAAGAGGAGAGAGAGGAGGAGAGAGGGAGAGAGAGAGAGGGAGAGGGAGAGAGGGGGAGAGAGAGAGTTGACCACTTTCTTCATATGATCACGCTGGTGCCAATCACTTTTGTCTAGTTGGAGGGGAGTCCCCAGCTTTGCATGAAACGCTTCCATGTTTCTTCTATGGGTCCCACACCCTTTAATTTCTTTCATCCAGATTAGTCTTTCTCAACCTTAACTTTAAGATGTGTGGACTTCAACTCCCAGAATTCCACGTTCCTGGAGTTGAAGTCCACTCATTTTAGAGTTGATAAGGTCAAGAAACACGGATCTAGATTTTAATATTTTGAAGAGGGCTCAAGAGCTTTGGTGGCTCAGGCTGTTAAATGCCTGTTCTTAAGATCCAGCTGCCTGCAATTAGTGCAGGCTTGAATCCCACCAGGCTCAAGGTTGACTCAGCCTTCCATCCTCTCGGGGTAGGTAAAGTGAGGACCCAAGATTGTTGGGGGCAATTAGCTGACCTTGTAAAAATGCCGCTTAGTAATAAGCAGGCATATACAGTGGAATGAAGGCTATTGCTGAGCACATTGGGTTGTGCTCCAAAAATTGTAAGCTGCCCTGAGTCTTCGGAGAAGGGCGGCATATAAATGTAATTTAAAAAAAAAAAAACTTTCCGTGGATGATTCCTACTTCAAAGGAGTCCATTGTGTTTCTATCATTTTTCTTTAAAAAAAAGAGGAGTGGTAACAAACTTCCCCTCCATTCACAGACTTCATTCCTTCTGGTGGAGCTCCTTCCCAGCTGGGCTTTTTTACGGCTTACACAACCACTCTCTCCTCCTCCGCAGTTGGCAGGTTTTGCTCATTAAGGGACTGATTTGTTTTCACAGATAGGATGCTGGAGACCCTTCTGACCTCCTGGATGCTAATTAAAGTCATCCCAGCCCCGCCAATCCATACCAGGAAAAGGCTAACTAGCCCATCGTTAAGCCGAATGCCCAAAGGGTCAAGGCTGTGCTATCTGCTGCTGCATTTCTAGCATTGGAAGACCAGCTCCTTCTTATCCTCAAGGCTGCCAGGAGGGAGGGAGGCAGGTGGAACAGCTCCCACACATGGGACGGAGATGCTGGAGCACATTTCTAGTTGCAAATTTCTCCAAAAAAAATAATAATCAAGAGATTTATTAAAGAGGGTAGGGAACAGAGGTGGTCTTCAGCAGGTTCTGACCAGTTCTGGAGAACCCAGTAGCAGAAATTTTGAGTAGTTCAGAGAACCGGCAAATCCCACCTCTGACTGGTCCCGCCAACCCCATCTATTCCCTGCCTCCCATTAAGTCCCAGATGATCGGCTGGGTCTTCTTGTGTTGCGCTGCACAGGAGAACGAAGCTGGAAAGTAGGTTAGTGGGATGGGAAGGTCCTTTTGCAACCCAGGAGGGAGATAGCAAAAACTGGTACAGATCAGTGGTGGGTTCAAAAATTTTTACTACCGGTTCTGTGGGTGTGGCTTGGTGGACATGGCAGGAGAAGAATACTGCAAAATCCCATTCCCTCCCCACCCCACTAACCTGCTTTTCAGCTCCATTCTCCTGTGCAGGGCAACAAAAGAAGACCCAGCTGATCAGCTGGGACTCAATGGGAGGCAGAGAAGAGATGGGGTTGGCAGGGCCAGTCAAGGTGGCATTTGCTGGTTATCCGAACTACTCAAAATTTCTGCTTCCAGTTCTCCAGGACTGGTCAGAACTGGCTGAATACCACCTCTGCACCATATGCCAGCTGGGAGAGAGGGCAAGTAATGTCCTGTACATCTAATATCTGGTATATATGGGGGCCCTCATAGACTCATGCTTCTTCCTCAAGGAACAGGTGAGAGTCATGGCTAGAAAGACCTTCGCTCAACTTGGTGTTGTGTGCTAGATACACCCCTTCCTAAATTGAGAGGTCCTTCTCTCCGTCACTTACACCCTGGTCATCTTCTGCTTGGACTATTGCAATGTGTTCTACATGGGACTACCCTTGAAAAGTACCTGGAAGTTTCAGCTAGTGCAGAATGCGGCCATGTGAGCAATTTTGTGCGGCCCAATGATGGCACACATAACACCTCTACAGCGTGAGTTGCATTGGGTGTTGATCTTCTTCTGGGTCCATTTCAAGGCGGTGATTATAACCTTCAAAGGCCTCCATGGCATAGGGCCAGGTTACCTACATAACTCTCCATGACATTCACCTGTTCTAGTCAGGCAGAGTTGAGGTGTTATAGACCCCCATCAGTGAAATAATTTTGACTGGTGGGGTGCAGGAAGAAGCCTCATGTGACATCAGTCTTGCCCAGGGGTGGGATTCAAATTTTTAACAACCGGTTCTGTGGGCATGGCTTAGTTGGTGGGTGTGGCTTGGTGGTCATGTGTCTGGGTAGACGTGGCATGGTGGTCATGTTGTTGGCTGGGCTTGGCCAACTCAATATCACTCACATCGGGGCACGCATCTCCTCGCCTGGCCTCTCATGACTGGGGATGCGGCAACAGTTGTAAGTGTGAAAAATGGTCATAAGTCACTTTTTTCAGTGCCATTGTAACTTTGAATGGTCACTCCACACAACCAAAGTACCAGCAAAGGAGGGAAAGAAAACTCCAGAGAAGTTCCTGAGACAGGAAGTCTAGTCCTGCCAAGAATGTAATAAGGGTTAACGGAGAGGCAGTTTCTGTAAGCAACACCAGAATGTTTCCTTCCTGCCTTCCTTACAGGATTAGGCCAGTAATTTCTTCTAACAACCAGTTCTCTGAACTGCTTAGAATGTTAACAACAGGTTCTAGTGAATAGGTGCGAACTGGTAGAATCCCACTGCTGGTCTTGCCAGAGGTGAGGCAGGTCCCACTCTCACCTTTGCAAACAGATTGAGAACCTGTCACTGCCAACTTGTGTGGGGTTTGCTCTCACCCTGCCTTACTAACTTTAATTATTCTAGACCTGTCTTAACTATATTATGGAAATATAGTGCTTTGATATGGTTTTAACAAGGGGTCCTTGGTACTCCCTGTGCTTGCTTTTTTTCCTGCAGACATTTCAAAACCCTAACTAGGTAACATCACCAGTTCTAGTCCCACTGATGTTACCAAGTTCAGGTCATGAAACATCTGCAGCAAAACCACTAAGCCCAGAGAGCACCAAGGACCTGTCGTTTCAACCCTGAGCTATAAATATTCTCCTTTATGGTTTTTAACCTACATCTCCCAGAGTCGCTTTCAGGGAGAAATGGATAGTCTCTAAATTTGATAAATGTAATGCATGACAATCTGGTCCAAATTGCATCACCCCTTCATTTGCACAATGACGTCATGGCACATGTGAAAACATTGTGGCTTCTCCTTGAGGCCAAGCTGCCTTGATTTTCCTCCTTTGAGGAATGCACTTGTGTCTTATGTGTTTATATTGCAAGGAGACAGGCAGACACACACACACACAGAGACAGAGAGAGACTGAGAGAGAGAGACAGAGACAGAGAGAAACAGACAGAGACAGATAGACAGAGACAGAGAGTGTGTGTGTGAGAGAGAGGAGAGGGAAAGAGAGAGAGAGATAGTTATGTCAGTAACTGCTTGTAGTACCCAATTATCTCATGCTTTCAAAGAAGATGAAAGCCCTTCACATATGCAATCAATACGAATGCCAGGGAAAAAAAGGGAAATAAAAATGCAGATTTGTCCGAAGAGAAAGAGTCAGAGAGAGAGAGACAGAGGAAAAGGAGAGAGAGAGGATGTTATTAGCACTGTCAATTTAGCCCCGAATGTTATGGCATACATGTCAATAAAAGAGACAGAAGCTATTATTGAAATGAGATTAGAATCATTTTGAAATATCAACAGCAGCCTTGGAGATGCTATCGGAGTCGACGGATGCTACAGAATCACAATGCCATTGGGGACAGAATACAGAGCAGAGTAGGGATGATTTTAAGTTGCCTGGTTCAGATCTTGTCAGGTCCTGATTAGGGGATGAACCAACTAAGCTTTCTTGAATCTAATGTATCATTCAAGTCTCCATCTACAGACAAAAACATTTTTTGGGTTCTTCTCTGATTAACATACTCAAATCATCCAGAGTTTTTCTCTCTCCCTCCCTCTCTCTCCTCTTTCCATGAAAGAGGTCACCTTGATACCTTGTAGAACTGACCTTCACCTGGTGGAAATATGATAGGAATTAGCTTCTTCTTGCTTCATTGAAGGACATTAATCCGATTTCACCTTATCTCAGTCTGGGAAAGATGAGATGTAAGGCGAAGATGATAAAAGATATTGGTACCTGGTTTTTCATCATGGGCTTATGAGTTGGAAGAGCCAAGGGTGTCTTCGTTGCAACTTGCTCAGGGAAAAGCTGTACTGTATAGTTAGGAGAAGAGGGATTTGAGGCCAAAAGGAGAGAAAAGAAGGAAGGAAGGAAGGAAGGAAGGAAGGAAGGAAGGAAGGAAGGAAGGAAGGAAGGAAGAGGGGGGAAGATAAGGGGGAAGGAAATGGAAGGAAAAGGGAAGGAAAGAGGGAAGAAGGATGGGATGGAGGGAAAGGAAGGAAGGAAACGAAGGAAGGATGGGATGGAAGGAAAGAAAGAGAGATGAGAAGGAGGAATAAAAATGTGGGAGGAGATTGAGGAAGGAGAAAAGAGAGATTGAGAGAAGGAGGAGGAAGGAAGAAAAGGGAAGGAAAGATGGATGGATGGATGGATGAAGAAAGAGGAGGATAGGGAGGAAGGAGGGAGGGAGGAAGAAAGGAAGGAAGGGGAGAGGAGAGAAGGAAATCTGGGTCTCACTAGGAAAGAGAACTGCAATAGTTCCATATTGAAGTTTTCTTTAGAAGAAGCAGCTCCTTTTTGGAGTGTGTAACAATAGATGAAACCCCAAAGCCCCAAAGCCAAAACTACAAAGAGATTTATTGCAAAGCTTTGCAGTTCACAACACACACACACACACCCCTCTTCTTTGTGCAGCGGGTAAAGAGCAGGGAATTTCCCTCCCTCCCTTCCCTTCAAAATCAATCAGATGCTATTATTCAGCCTAAACACAAGTTTATTGTCTCCATCTTCCTTCAAGAGGCTGATTTGATGCCAGGTAGAAAATTGAGTTTCCTTTGCATTTCTTTTCCCCCCTCACACACAATTCTTTGGCAGCTCAGGGACATTTGTCTGTGTGGGAAACCCACTTCCTGTCTCAATAAACAAGTACATGGAAGTCTTTTTCTGGGCACATAATAGAGACTTTCTACCCTGCCTCTCGTCTCCTTTTTAAGAAAATTTAATACAAAAAAAAATTCCACACTTAACACATCAATGAACCCACTTAAGCTCTGCTGCCTCTGAATTAAAAGAATTGTGTGATCAAAGAGTGTGAAAGAGCCACACATGGAGTACTTCAGACACTCTACTTTTGTTACATTTGATACATTACAAACTCAATAAATATATGGTTATCGCAGGAGGAGCCTGGTTTTCATTATCTCCCAGGCTTCTGTTTAAAAGCATTTCTGGACTGGATTTTTCTCTCTCTTCCTCCCTTTCTCTTTCTCTTTCCCTCTGTCCAAAATGATTTTCCTAACATTTGCAATTTTTTAAACAAGCATTGTGCACCCTACTATCCCTAGCATAAATAGGAGCTCGGATATAGTAACGATGGTCCACAGGTTGCGGTGTGCAAGAGGTTGTAAGTAAATACGCTTGCAATTGTCTCAGGCTTTTCAGTTAACAAAAGGAATGCCATAAACACACACACACACACACACACACACACATGTATAGGGGTCCTGGGTTTGAGGAAATTTAAAAAAAACCTTGAAATATGTTTGAGAAACCTGCAATAATTAGGTGAAGTCACAGGCCTATTCATGAATGCAAACAGCGGGGTGGGGGTGGGAGGGAAATGCTTTGAATAACTGAACCTGAAGTTATGTTAATGATGCCCTACTCTGACTTTACCTAGATAGATTCTCTGGCTTTTCATTATTGTCACAGTAGGGAAATTAATGGTGTTCCTCCTGGATTCTGTTAGGAAAACCGAGGTGATTTAAAAGTAAAGAAGAAGAAAAAACAAACCCAGACATATCCATCACACTGTTCCTTCTCAGGTGAAGCAACGTTGTGCAGCGTGCAGAAAAGATGAAGAAAGATTCAGCCAGAAAAATTTTTAAAGCATGAGCAAAACACAATTTCTTGTACCTCTCCATCTATTTTTGTGTGTGCTCCATCACTGGAGGAATCTAATCTGCGTTCTTCTGTTCTATTTTATTCTATTCCTATTCTATTTTACATTCCAATATCTATTCTATTCTATTCTATTCTATTCTATTCTATTCTATTCTATTCTATTCTATTCTATTCTATTCTATTCTATTCTACTCTACTCTACTCTACTCTACTCTATTCTAAATTCCAATATCTATTCTATGTTCTGTTCTATTCCTATTCTATTCCTATTGTATTCCTGTTCTGTTCTGTTCTGTGTTCTATTCTATTCTTCATTCCAATATCTGTTCTGTTCTGTTCTGTTCTATCTATCCTATCCTATCCTATCCTATCCTATCCTATCCATCTACTGCTGTACACCTTGTTTTTCCCTTCTTCCAACTTCTCACCCTTATCCTTCTGAGGATCTCAACAAACTCCATCCAACCAGAGTCTTGCCTTTCTTTTTATCTTGTAAATACACGTGAAGCACCCCAAATTTTGACCCCCATGGCCCTACGGGGGAACGGTGTGACATATAGATGTGAAGGCCAGCTGGAAGTCACTCTTTTCATCACCATTGTGACTTCAACAGGTCCCTCAACCATTGGCTGTAAGTCAAGAACTATCTGGATACATATATTATTACGCTGGCTGAGAATCACGTTCAGCCCCGTGTAACTGCGACGAAGCCACAAATCTTGTCACTTAGGAGAAACCTGTGGGTAAATCTCTGGGAAATGCACTGAAATTCAGAAGCCTTCCCAACCACAGGGGTCTCCGATCAGGCAGGCTGAGAGGGAGTTAAATATTTCTGCAACGTTCAACCGAGCTGTCTCTCCTGGAAGTGCTTCTCTAACCAGTGTGCTTGGCTGCCACTCCGTCTCAGGGGCAGGGAGCTTCAGGCACCCAAACACAAATCCGATTGCTTTGCTAACTGGAGAAAATCATGCCGGTGGGGGGAAAAGGTTTCATTCTTTCCTTTTTTTTTCTTCCTTTCTTCCTCTTTTCCTTCCATTTCACCCCCGCCCTTCCATTGCAAGCCCATCGCCGACTTCCTCCCTTCTCTTGCTCCAATCTGCTCTCTGACAGGGCTGCCCTCAAAAATTCCAATTTTTATTCCAGACAGATGTGAACGCTGAAAAGAAAAAGAGAGAGAGGGGGAAAAGGGGGGGTTGTTTTCAGAAGCCATTTTGCAGTCGAGATCTGAAGTCGGCAGAGGGAGGGAAGGAGGAGGAAGCGCCTGCTTTCTTGGAGACGCCGGCCATGTAATATTAATACACAGAGAAAATATTTTCGGTGCATGCCTGTATTTATGAGATCCTCCGGGAAGACAACATTCCTCCAGCCCACAGAGGAGAGGCTGAACGAGTGATCAGGGAAGGAAAAGAAAAAAGAAAAAAGAAAGAAAGCTGCCGATAGATAAAGTGCAGGACAGAATCCATTCTGGCGCTGCAAGATTTTCTCTCTGCGAGGGTAGCGGTATTGGTTTCATTTAATTCTTTCTGCCTGTTCATTTCTTTATTGCAAATGCTAGCCTGGGGAAATGTTTGAGAGAGGGAGGGAGGGGATGAAAAGGTAGGCTGGGAGTTAACACAGGAAATTAACCCTGCCGTGACGGAAAGGGTAAATGCTGAGTAAGTTTAGGATGGAGGTTGTAAATATGCCATCTGCCTTGGCCTGGAATTATTCATTGCCACTCATGGACACCACGATGTAAAAAAAAGATGTTGAGACTCTAGAAAGGGTGCAGAGAAGAGCAACCATGAGGATTAGGAGACTGGAGGCTAAAACATATGAAGAACGGTTGCTGGATTTGGGTATGTCTCGTTTGATAAGAAGAAGGACTTGGGGAGACATGATAGCAGTCTTCCAGTATCTCAGGGGCTGCCCCAAAGAAGAGGGAGTCAAGCTATTCTCCAAAGCACCTGAGGGCAGAACAAGAAGCAAAGGATGGAAACTAATCAAGGAGAGAAACAACCTAGAACTAAGGAGAAATTTCTTGACAGTGAGAACAATCAACCAGTCAATCAACCAGTGGAACAACTCCAGAAATTATGGGTACCATCACTGGAGGTTTTCATGAAGAGATCGGACAATGTTTGTCTGGAATGGTATAGGCCATGGTCTCCTGCTTGAGCTGGGGATTGGAGAAGAAGGCCTTAAAGCTCCCTTCCAACTCTGTTATTCTGCTCAGAGTGGGTCAAGCCATTCTCCAAAGCACCAGAAGGCAACACAAGAAGCAATGGGTGGAAACTAAACAAGGACAAGCAGCAACCTAGAACTAAGGAGAAATTTCCTGACCGCAAGAACAATTAATCAGTGGAACAACTGGCCTCCAGAAGTTGTGAATGCTCCAACATTGGACGTTTTTAAGAAGAGGTTGGCTAACTATTTGTCTGAAATGCTATAGGGTTTCCTCCCTAAGCAGGGGGTTGGATTAGAAGACCTCCAAGGTCCCTTCCAACTCTGTTATTTTTTTTCTTTAATTCATATTTATATGCTGCCCTTCTCCGAAGACTCAGGGCGGCTTACAATTTTTGGGATACAACCCAGTGTGCTCAGCAATAGCCTTCATTCCGTTGTATATGCCTGCTTATTACTAAGCGGCATTTTTACAAGGTCAGCTTATTGCCCCCAACAATCTTGGGTCCTCACTTTACCTACCCCGAGAGGATGGAAGGCTGAGTCAACCTTGAGCCTGGTGGGATTCGAGCCTGCAATAATTACAGGCAGCTGGAACTAAGTGCTAGGCTATTAACAGCCTGCACCACCAAGGCCCTGTTATTCTCTTCTACTCACCCAACAAATCACAAAGCCAGTTGCTTATTATAGAATCATAGAATCATCAGGCTGGAAGGGGCCTTGGAGGTCTGGAGGCAAACTGTTCCATTGATTAATTGTTCTCCCTGTCAGGAAATACCTTCTGATTTCCAGGTTGGAACTTCTTCTGACAAGCTTCCACCCAGTTGCTTTTTGTCCTGCCCTCAGGTGCTATGGCGAATAAATCAACATCCTTTTCTCTGGGACAGCCCTTCAAGGATTGAAAGATGGCTATCGGGGCTCTCCTCTCTTCCTTGGGCTAGACATACTTAGATCCCTTAGCCATTCATCATAGCATTTTGCTTCCAAACTTGAAACCGTCATAGCTGAACATCAATTGTTGTGAGTGATGTTTTGGAAAGGTGGAATGGACACTTGGGACTGGTGTCTGCTCTGTAGACTCTACTGTCTGGATCAGAGGTCTCCAAACTTGGCAACTTTAAGACTTGTGGACTTCAGCTCCCAAAATTCCTCAGCCAGTCATGCTCTCTGAGGAATTCTGGGAGTTGAAGTTCACAAGTCTTAAAGTTGCCAAGTTTGAAGACCCCTGGTCGGGCTTAACCATAGAAGAGAATATTGGTAGCTCAGGGTCCAACTGGGGAGGCTTTGGCCCTCAGAGAGCACCCAGGATTCCAAGTCTGCATGAAGTGAGCAAATCGAGAGCCAAGGAAAGAATGGGCAGGAGAAAGGATGGATTTCATTCAGCATTTTAAGGACGAACCCTTTCAGGAAGGTTTGGTTGGGGATTCAAGATGATATTAAATATAAAGCCAAGCCATCACCTACAGAAAAGATTTCCTGCCTGTAAAAAAGTCCATTTCAGTGATGTATTGTTGGGTTCTTTGGGTCACCTCATCCAGGCCCATCCATTGTTTTCTGGCGATTCCCAACATTTTCTTTCTGCAGGAGACCTTCTCCAATCCAACCTGGAGATAAAACGGGGACTTCTGCATTGAAGAATGGTTAGCTCCACCACGAAGCTAACAAGAAAGACCTGCAAAGTTTATAGGTCATCTGTGAGTCATTTTGCATATATCTTTATGCCAGGCATCACAACTATGTGGTGTGGATCCTTGAAGAAGAAAAATATCCACTCTCATCTTTGTTCCAAGTAGGCCCAGCTACAGAAGCTTTAAAGCTCTTATAAATCTCTCTTTCCATCTTGAGTAAATTCTCAAGGATGCTGAGGGAGACATATAAATTCAATAAAAACCATACCGTAACCCATTTATTTTAGCTGTGGATCTAAGGAGCTGCTGTTTGGCAGACGTTTACCATGGAGAAATGTCTTCAATTAAAGAAGATGGAGAACTGCAGTAATCATAGAAAACACCTGGAGATCACCCTGGCTAGTCAGAGCAGTTGAGTGACGGTAAACCGGCTTGATAGGAACCATGGTTCATAATTCAAGATGAACGGCATCAGTTGGCTTCGGGGATGTGACCTAAGTTGGACCAGGGGTAGCTTCTTTGACTTTGATGGCTGCTTCCCTTGCTGGAAATGCTGGTGGAAAGACTGTCAGTGAGGTTTTGCTTCAAAATGATTTGACTGCATTGGCTCCTTGGTTAAAAGAAAGTATTGTGGGCTAGATTAAATGAAGTCAACTTCATTTAATCAGAATAGAGCTGGAAGGGACTTTGGATGAAGCACCCACAATTTTTGGAGGCAAGACATTCCATGGATTAATTGTTCTCACTGTCAGGAAATTTCTCCTTAGTTCTAGGTTGCTTCTCTCCTTGATTAGTTTCCATCTGTTGCTTCTTGTCCCACCTTCAGGTGCTTTGGAGAATAGTTTGACCCCCTCTTCTTTGGGGCAGCCCCTCAGATATTGGAACACAGCTATCATGTCCCCCTGGTCCTTCTTTTCTGCAGACTAGCCATATCCAGTTCCTGCAACTGTTCTTCATATGTTTGAGTCTCCAGGCCTGTAATCATCCTAGTTGCTCTTCTCTGACTTTCCCCAAAGTCTCAACATTGTTTTTGCAATGTGGTGACCAAAACATGTCCCTACCTCCTGGCAAATTCGTGCCCAGCCATGTCTTCCATGGCTGCTCTTTTGTTGAGCACACGATCCTTTGCAGCAGCTATTTTGCACAACCTCAACATCTCATATCTGTACACTGGGCCCCCATCGAAAGGTTGCCTGCCTCTGTCCAGAAAGGTTTCCTCTTCTGTACATTCAGTTGTAAAGATCCAGGGATGGGCTGCTGGGGGTTTGCGGGGGTTTCGGGAGAGCCCCTAGCTAAGATTCTGTGCAGTTTGGAGAACCCCAAATCCCACTCCTGGCTGGCCCTATGCACCCCTCTCTGCCCCTCCCAGGAGTCCCCACGTGGCCCGTTTTGGATGCAGGTAAGTGCAGGGTGCGCACGAAGGCTTGGGGAGGGTGAAAATTGGCCCTCCTAGAAGTGTTGGGAAGACTGGAAATGGGCCCGTTTCCCGTTTCCAGAGAGCCTCCAGAGCCCGGGGAGGCCATTTTAACCCTCCTGGAAGCTTCAAGTAAAGCCTCCAGAGCCCGGGGATGGCAAAAATACCGCCCCCCCAGTCATGGTGCAGGAGGCCAACTAGACCACGCCTACCACAGCCATCCAGCAACCAGGCAGAGAACCCTTGGCTAAATTTTTTGAAGCCCACCCCTGCAAAGATCTAGAAACATATGTGGGGCGGGGGGAGAACATCCCTTGGCCAGGGGCCTAGAAAGCCAAAACCTACCCAAGCAGACAGTTCATCTCCTAAAGCCAATAAAAAAGGTGATGGCAATGATGGAGGAGAGATTTAACTGCAGCCTTGCAAATGTTTTTCGCCTGCGCACTTCGGGAATTAATTTGGATTTCTGAGCAACGACAAGCAATTACCCCCCTCTCTCTCGCATTTCAGGAACATTTGGGTCTGGTCCAGCATCTGGAAAAAAAATAAAATAAAACCTGCCGGTGATTGGCTGAAAAATGTCAGTTCATTTTGTATCTCGCATTTCGCTCGCTCTGCTCCCCAACCTCTTTCCCAGGGCGATCCGGAACGCGATGAGAATCCTTGGCCAAAAAAGACATGGATTTAAAAGCTGCTGTATGATTCCTCTTATTAGTAAAAACCGTTATTGATGAGCGGCGCAGGATTATTGCCCGAGATGGTGTTAAGGATAATATAATGCAATATAATACAGGAGCACAGTCAGGCAGCATTCTGCAGCTTAATGAATCCACCACGAACAAAAAGAACAAAAATCAATAGTTTACCATTTCCTCTGGATTATGCATCATAAATTTCCTTAGAGTTGGTAGGAGAGGGGGAAAGAGAAAGACAGACAGAATATCTACAAAGCTCACAGGCATGGCCAAAATCTTCATATTCAACTTGAAAACAGGATGCCCTGGCAACCAAATGCATGAATTGCACGAAATGCTAAGGACTTTTTTTGCAAAATTGTATGTGTGTGCGTTTGTCTATTCATGTGGATGTGTGGATGTGTGTACCTGCATGCATGCATGTATGTTTGGTGTGTATACATATACACACCAAGCACACTCACACCCAGACTGCAGGCATCTGTAGTCTGCGTCTGTCAAGCACAATTCTCTCTTGATGAATGACAAGGTACGATAATAGGGCTCAGGTTTCCATGGTAACCAGACAGCCAAGCTGTGTGCCTTGAATTTTGTCATCTAAAAATGAAACCAGAAGCTAAAGGCAGGCGAAGGGGTGGAGAGAGAGAGACGGAGAGAGAGAAAGGAAGAGAAAGATGTGAGTAGAGCCAACAGATTAACTCATAGGAGCAAAGGAGGATGGATGGCAGAGCGGGCAGCTAGGAGTAAAGAGAAAACCAGAAAGGTGAAGGGGTTAAGAAGACTTTCAGCTCAGCAAGGAACATCACTGGAATGTAAAACCTTATTGTGATTTGTGGGTCCTTGATGCTTTCTGAACTTGGTTATTTTCTTGCAGATGTTTCATGACCCAATGAGGTAACCTCATCAGTACTAGAAGTCCTTCAACCACTAATGATATTACCTTGTTGGGTCATGAAACATTTGCAAGAGAACAGTCGAGTTCAGAAAGCATCAAGGGCCCACAGTTCAATCCTAAACTACAAATAATCTCTTCCATTGTTATTGTGATTTTGATAAGCAATTGGAATTGGCAAAGTGGCTTCTCTATTGAAACCACCTGAGAACAGGTTCCTGCTGTAGGACAGTAGAAGGGTGGGGAGAGCCCTTGGACCAATTTTACTGGATCTGTAAGGGAAGCTCTAACACCTCTGATCCCCCTGGAACAATCCACCACAGGAGTTCTGTGCTCCAGGGAGAATATAAAGCAGATCCCGTTGGCTTAAATGGATGCTTCAGCTCAAGGCTGGCTCAAGGCATTTTGCTGCCTGAAGCAAGGGACAAAGTGGCCCCCTCCTTTCATTGCATACATGAATACCAAGTGGGCTGGCTATGGAATCCATCTTCAACATGGACATGGAATAAAAAGCAATTGGAATTCAAGATAAGTTGTACATCATTTGCAGCGCTCTCATTCAACATCCTTGTGGGTTCCCACTTTCACTATTGGTAGGACAAAGCATTGTTGATCCAATCAACAATTATATCATATAACAATAACAACAGTAAGAAGCTAACATGCAGCTAACATGAAGCCTTCAATTTCTTTCTTCAACACTCCTGATCTCAAGCAGGAGTGCTGAAGAAAGTGAAGGCTTCATTTTGGCTGTCCAAGAACAAGCCTTGCGGATCAATTCCATGAAAGCAAAAATTCAACAGGTCAGCAACAACAGCAAATGTCGCTTATGCAACAAGATGAAACAGTGGATCGCCTTATCAGTGGCTGCAGTTAAAACCTCACAGACTGATTATCTGAAATGTCATGATCGAGTTGCCAAAATTATACACTGGACGCTTTGCCAGAAGTTTGGGTTCGAATGAAGCAAACATGACTGGGAACACCAAATGGATAAAAGTTCTTGAAAATGAGCAAGTCAAGATCCTGTGGGTCTTTTGGATCCAGACAGGCATCTGACCTGACATCACTATTGTGGAAAAGAAAAAAAATCTGGTTCACGAGGTGAGGCACAAATTGAAGAGAAACAGCTCAAAAAAAGTAACAAAATATTGGGCTTTGCAAGTTGAAGTGGAGCAACTATGGAGGAAGGAATAAATGGTTATACCAATAGGTGCCTTGGGAGCAATCCCAAAACAACTGAAGCACCACTTGAACAACATAGGCATTGACAGATTTGCCATCAGTCAATTGCAGAAGGCAACTTGACTTGGAATAGCTTCCATCCTGCAACAATATCTGTAACACCATCAAACATCCAGATCTGTTTATTCCAGGTCCTTGATAAGGACTTGATAGGTAGACAAAAATGCCAAACCTTGTTTGAACATCATAATGAAGAGGAGGAGGAGGAGGAAGAGGAAGACTAGGGGAGACATGATAGCAGTGTTCCAATATTTGAGGGGCTGCCACAGAGAAGAAGGGGTCAACCTATTCTCCAAAGCACATGAAGGATGGAACAATGGATGGAAACTAATCAATGAGAGAACCAACCTAGAACTAAGAAATAATTTTCTGACAGTGAGAACAACCACCCCATGGAATAGCTTGCCTTCAGAAATTGTGGGTGCTCCAACACTGGAGGTTTTCAAGAAGAGATTGGACAGTCAGTTATTTGAAACTGTATGCTTGAGCAGGGAGTTAGACTAGAAGACCTTCAAAGTTATGCCTAAGGTGCAATTAGATGTCACAATGTCCTGTTGATTGGCCCACAACGTCACTCAGTTGGCTTTTATACTTAGAGGCAGGACTAGAACTCATAGTCTCTTGGTAATTGGCCCAAAGTCACCCTGCTGACTTTCATAGCTAAGACGGGACTAGAACTCACTATCTTCTGGTGATTGACCCCAAAACAACCAGCCAGCTTTCTATGACTAACAGAAGCTTAAAACCCATTATCTCCTGGTTTCTAGGCCAGGACCTTAACCACTATGCCAAAGTGGCTCTATAGGTATACATACTCAATTTGGTTTTTGCACTAGAAGGTGACAGGGTTGCTAAAAAGGGGGATGACAGCATAATCATCCTTTGGTTACCTGACATGGTCATGACTGAAAAAAAAACCATATTATCTGTCTTTGGGGACATCTACACAAGGACACTATTGACAATAGTTGAATTCAGAGAGGCTAATGGGATATTCCGGCAGTACATCTTAAACATGGTCATTTATGTTTCTATTTATGCCTTATATATAATTATGGGGTATAATTATGGGGTTCTCTACCTGTAATGTATATCTCTTTCTAAATTTATGAATGACCCAACCCTTTCATTCACTAGTAGTTGAACTTTGTCTACTTGGACCTTCCTTCCTTCCTTCCTTCCTTCCTTCCTTCCTTCCTTCCTTCCTTCCTTCCTTCCTTCCTTCCTTCCTTCCTTCCTTCCCATTCACTTCTACTGTAGGGCAGGGGGGCCCAACCCCAAGGCCATGGACCATCATTGCCAAAAACTGAGCCATACAAATGAGTGAGGTCCCTTCTACACATGTGCGGGATGCATGCAGTATATGAAACCATGCCTCCCTCTCTGGTCCATGGAAAAACCTATCCCACGGAACCTTTCCTTAATGCTGAAAAGCCTGGGGGGCCTCTGTTGTAGAGGATGACTAGGGAATTCTGGGAGCTGAAGTCCACACATCCTAGTTGCCACAGCTGAGAAACACTGAACTGTCTGTCTACTAACCTACCTACCTACTAGTATATATAGAGCAAGGGTCTTCAAACTTGACAGCTTTAAGACTTCTGGACTTCAACTCCCAGAATTCCTCCTCCAGTCACGTTAGCTTGGGAATTCTGGGAGTTGAAGTCCACAAGTCTTAAATTTGCCAAGTTTGAAGACCCTTGTGTTAGAGTAATACAAGAACAGGAAATGCATCACAGGAACAATAGAGATGAAACCTGGAGGAGCAATGTGATACAGGAAACCACTACAATAGAGGGGAATGATAGAGCTGCATATAAGATAGAGTAGGGGTCTTCAAACTTGACAGCTTTAAGACTAGTGGACTTCAACTCCCAGAATTCCTCCTCCAGTCATGTTAGCTCAGGAATTCTGGGTGTTGAAGTCCACAAGTCTTAAACTTGCCAAGTTTGAAGACCCTTGATATAGACAAATAGATTTCTGGCATTCTCTCTGGCTAAAGGCAAATTCCAGGAAAAAAAAAAGAGTAGAATATTGCTTCATGGCACAACTAGGCAGAACATTCTTTTCCCACGTATTTTTCTACCACTTTTCTCTCAAAGGGAAGAAAACAGTTATGGATGGGTGACGACTTTGCATTTATTCAGTGACAAGTGTACAAGGAATGTGTGCAAATGTGCAGTTTCTCCTCGGACAACTATCACTCCAGCAAGCGGCACTGTCTTTGCCTTCTGATGCATCACCTAAATTATGATGGTCAGTGTCTTGACCAACATTCTCCTACAAGGGAGCCCCTCCCCTTTTCGGTTGGAAAAGCCAAGTAGCCAGGACAACTTCAAAATAGTAAGCAACAATGTCAATCACTGTTTCCCGTCTCATTGAATGATGAAGAACCACAAAAACCATCACCAAGAAAGAAATTGGAAGTATTTTTCTCAGGCCAGGTGAGTATAAGAAAAATGGACACAAGCCTTCTATTAGAGTGGAAGAAAACTTTTGAGGAAGTGCAACACTAAATACATGAGTTCATCAACCAAATTATGACATATAGAACAATCCATAAGTCTGTTCTACAAGGCAGCATCAAAAGCAAGTGTTTGCATGTGTTTAGACACCAACAACTGCAAATAGAATTACACAGCCTTCAGAATCTACTGTCTGCAGAAGCGCTATCCAATTTCAAACTTCTGGGGAAGAAATGACGAATGGAAGATGGCTCTGCTAAAAATGGAGCTGATGACCCTGATGGAATGAATTGCTGGCTAGTAGACTGACTTTTCATAATTCCCCTCCAGGCATGGAAAGGACTTGAGATTGCTCACAAGTGCTCCAGACAATTGTTCCTCATGAGAAAATTGCAAGGTAATGGTCTCCAATGAGCTCTGGGAGATGAGGGAATCACCAGTATGAGCCATGGTGGCACAGTGGTTGGAGTGCAGTACTGCAGGGTACTTCTGCTGACTGCTGGCTGACTGCAATTTGGCAGTTCAAATCCCACCAGGCTCAAGGTTGACTCAGCCTTCTGTCCTTCCAAGGTGCGTAAAATGCAGACTCAGATTGTTGGGGACAATAAGATGACTCTGTAAACCACTTAGAGGGGGCTGTAAAGCACTGTGAAGTTGTATATAGGTCTAAGTGCTATTGTTATTTTCCTTCCTGCCTTTGCTCCTTTTCATTCCCATCTTCCTTCCTTCCTTCCTTCCTTCCTTCCTTCCTTCCTTCCTTCCTTCCTTCCTTCCTTCCTTCCTTCCTTCCTTCCATCCATCCCAGTGGTTAGAATGCAGTTATCGCAGGCTAATTCTGCCAATTGCCAAAAGTTTGATCCTGACTGCTTAAAGTTGACTCAGCCTTCCGTTCTTCCAAGGTGAGTAAAATGAGGACCCAGATTGTTGGGGGCAAGAGGCTGACTTTGTAAACCACTTAGAGAGGGCTGTAAAAGCACTGTGAAGCAGTATATAAGTCTAAGTGTTATTGCTATTGTTATCTTGCTCAAACCATGGTCAGCACCTGGAAGGACCCTGGTTCACATATCTTTTAAAATAATTTTTTAAAATAAAAATTGCTTTTCTGCTCTTTGGAAACTTTGGATCAAGAGATTTTAAGCAGTGGGTGAGTTTCCTTCAATCCTTAGTGAAAGACCTTTCAAATACAAGGACTTTAAAAAAAAATAAAACAGCAAGAGAGTGATTAGAATGTTGATTCTGGAAAGTTACAAACAGGCTGAGGGCCCAGATGGATTTGTAATAAGATTTTGAAATTAATTATAAGAACCTATCCCATGGGAAAATGCTTTTGTTTTGATTTTTTTTTTAAAGTGATAATATGGGACTTTAAAGGCTGAACACTAGAGGGAACCAGAAGAAACTACAGATTACAATTAAAGGAGAAGAACACTTAAATTGGATTTACTGATACAGAATGGAGCAAAATACTTTAGCATTAGACAACAATTTTTGAATAATAGGACCAGAAGTTAATTCTAAGGAAGTCTGGCCTTATAGATAGACTGTGTTTTAAAGAAATAATAGAAGAGAAATAAGTTTTATCACATAAGACTGAGACTGATCTGAAAGTGGATTTAAAAATGACACGCTAATAGGAATGCAATGGAAAAAGATGCCACACTGGATATACATATGAAACCAACTAATTCCTTAATAATTAAAAGGGATAGACAAATAACAAATTAAAAGAATGACCTGGATCACTTTCCTATATTGGATTCACAAAAGAAACTTGTTAAAGCTTTGAAGAATTTTGTGAACAGGGACGAATTAAAAGTGAAAAGACATCAATTTTAGGACATTATTTGATTAAAAATCAAGATTTCTAAAAAGGAATATAAAGTTGGTTTATTTGAGCAAATTTAAAATAGAGATGTTAATGGACTTCTTGCTGATCAGGTTTGAAAAAGGGAGTTTTGTAGACCTGAGATGAAATATGGGACAAAGAGATTGTTGATTGTATCTTAAGAAGAAGTGATATTGTTGAAATTGCTTATACTTGTGATGAAGGGGGAAGTCCTTTCTTTATATTTTTTCTTTTTTTTTATATTAAATTTTATTAAGTTTTCAAATTTTAAAAACATAAAATAAAACTTGGTTATCAACATCAAGACATCTTTTGCATCTCCTCACATTTTTCAGTATATTTATATTTTTTTCATTTCTTTCCAATATGTTTCTTTTTCTTTTTTCCTACAATATTTTTCTTTCTTTTCTCTCATGCAGCTTTTCTATTAGTTTGTATTCATCAGTATTTTTTTAATTATGATGTTTAATAAAATTACAATTGAAAAAAGAAGTGCTATCAAATTTCTTTCGAGTGGCTGTTCAATGTTTTGGAACGAGCGGAAATCAAGACTATTGGGAAAGAGTTTTTATCTTGGTTAAAAAACAAAACGGAACAAAACCATGACAGATTTGACTGACCAGCCCTTGAATGATGAGAAAGCAGATTGCTATTCCTGACCTTGCTAAATTTTGTGTTGGGGTGAGTCACACTTAATCACTTTCAGTGCAAGTGGAATATCATGGAGGTGAGTCAGCATATGGTAAGACTTCTATTGGTGAATCAAGCACTGTAACTATGTGTGCATGTGCGTGTGTCTGTGTGTATGTATGTCAAACACTATAACTTTATATATGTATATATATTTATATGTATGTATATGTATACATACATATATATACCGTGTTTCCCCGAAAATAAGACACTGTCTTATATTTTTTTTGGCTCCCAAAAACACACTAGGTCTTATTTTCGGGGTAGGTCTTATATTAGGGCAGGTTTAGAAAATAGTGCTAGGTCTTACTTTCAGGGTAGGTCTTATTTTAGGGGAAACACGGTATATATTACATATACAAATACATATATACATATAAATATACACATACATACATACATACATACAAGATATGGCTTCCAAGAAGAGCATCCAAGCTTTGGAGATACTTCTGACTTCACTTGCAGGAGGAACCAAAAGCAGAATAGCCATAGCAATAGCTCTTAGACTTATATACCGATTTACAGCCCACTTGGTTTACAGAGTCAGCCTCTTGTGCCCCATAATCTAGGTCCTCATTTTACTGACCTTGGAGAGCCTGGTGAGATTTGAACCGCCAAATTGCAGTCAGCTGGCAGTCAGCAGAAGTAGCCTGCAGTACTGCACTCTAACCACTGCACCAGCGAGACTCATGTTGAAGTTCCCTATTGTTGAAAATGCGTTTGAATATAAGCAGCTCAGGTGGGTAGTTGGGCTGTTGGTTTGAGCTCTGAGTCTGGCCATTTGGTTTGCAAATGTTTCATCACCATTTGAGGAGATGTCTTTAGTGCGCTTGGAAGTGTGCTCATTGTGAGAACACTGGCCTTTAAATACCTTTTTAAGTGATGCAAATTAGTGTGGACGTTGTTTGTTCAGATACTTCTGAGTCATGGTCTGATTTTGGACTGTTTGATTGACTGGCTGTTGTTCCCGAGTCGTGTCCTGACAGATAAGCACAATTCAAAGCGCACGGATGGACAGGACGGACGAGGTCTCTTCAAATGGTGACAAAACGTTTGCAACCAAATGGCCAAGCTCAGAGCTCAAACCAGCAGCCTGGGCCCTATTGTGCTCTAGTCTGTAATCACAAACCATACAGCTTCTTTAAGAAAGATGTCCTTGAAATCATGTGCCCCCAAGCATGACTCCAGGTCTCACTCAGTAACCCAGAGGGTGATTACCTGGGAGTTTAAGGAATCTTTTTCTGGCATGGTACAGTCCAGAATGTATTGGTGATCAGAAATAGCAATTAGTAGCTAGACATGAGTTCCATCAAAAGTTGTCTGTAGGGATTCTCAGTCATCCAGATCATGATTGTCCCCAAAGTGTTTTTTCAAAAGCCAACTGGACTTTGTTTTTCCTTGAAGAGGTTTCGCTTCCTATCCAAGAAGCTTCTTCAGTTCTGGGAGTCAGTTCTTCGAAAGTCCAGTTGCCTTTTGAAAAAAGAACCTTTGGGTCCACCACAAAGTTGCAAAGAGAGAGGAGATGGAGAGTCACCCAGGCTGTTCCTGGAAGGAGGGGTGGGCAAAGTGGTTTTAAACGTAGAAGAGGAGGGGCCCAGGAAGTGGGATTAGTAGTAGTTTCTCAATGAAGCCTGCTAGAAAGATGAGAAAGGAAACAGCCCGGTGTGTGTAGAAATCAAAGCAATTTAGCTTTCCAATCATCTGCATGCTAATAAATCCAGACTGATCTCTCATCTCTTTGGTAACAAAGCAAGAGGAATGAGATCAGTGGCCAAAGGAACTGAATTTTCTTAATCTGGGTTTTGTTGATGGCCACCATTGCTTCACACGGAGAATGCCAGCTCTCAGTATGAGTATCCGAGATAGAAAATACTCCGTGTCTTGGCTGCAAATCACTATAATCACCTTGTGGAGAATGAAAGAGCCATCACAAGAGAGGCCTAATTGATAAATGCACAAATCCTAGTAACCTCCAGCTGATTTTTATCAGCTGGAAATGAACAAGGGAGGAAGAGCAAGAGTAAAATAAAAGAACGTGGCCCTCTGAGGGACTCAGCTTAGCCCGGGGAAGAGTTTGGAGGTCTATTTTGCGCAAGAATGAATGAATGAAAGAAAGAAAAAAAAGAAAGAAAGAAAGGAGAGAAAGAAAGAAAGGAGAGAAAGAAAGAAAGAAAGAAAGAAAGAAAGAAAGAAAGAAAGAAAGAAAGAAAGAAAGAAAGGACCGTAATTAGCTACAACTACAAACCCATTATTTCATTATCTCCACTTCGGTGGCGTATCCCACACATTTTATACTGCTGCTCTTGCTTCTATCCTTAATGGTGTCTCTCTGAAGACAGTTTTCCTTTGTTCCTCTCAGCAAAGATCTTCTTTGGGAAGAAGAAGTCACCAGGCCCGGTGGGGTAATGAGAAAAATTCTTGGTTTTGGGGGGAAAACACACACAAAAAAACCCCCCTCAAAAATCAAATGTCATCTACGGACCAGCCTTTGGAGATCTGGAGCGAAAGATTTGCAAAATGCAACCTTGGCTTGGGGGTTGGGGAGGAAGTGGCAAAGAGGCATAAGGAAACCCAACCCACCCATGTGGGGGGGGGGCAGGAAAAAGAGAGGATCGCTCTCCAATTGTTCTTCTCCAAATGTAAATTAGCCAGGAATGCGTTTTAACAAGAAAGGGGTAAATTATGATAATTACTCTGACTGATAGGGTCCTGAAGCATTACTAATTAAGCATTTATTGCACCGGATTATTGAAACAATGTGTGTGTTCTCCTGGAGTTAAACACACACACACACAAAGATTTTTTTTTCCTCACACCCCTTTTTTGGGGTGGGTGTGTGCCAGAGGGAAGGATGGCCAATACAGCCCGCTGGGAGGGAGATAGATGGGTAGTTAATAAGATGCATGGATGGATGGATGGATGGATGGATGGATGGATAGATAGATAGATAGATAGATAGATAGATAGATAGATAGATAGATTGACAGACTGTCTGAGACAGACAGACAGACAGACAGACAGATAGATAGATAGATAGATAGATAGATAGATAGATAGATAGATAGATAGATAGATAGACAGGCAGGCAGGCAGGCAGCAGGCAGGCAGACAGACAGACAGACAGACAGACAGGATAGATAGATAGATAGATAGATAGATAGATAGATAGACAGACAGACAGACAGACAGACAGACAAATAAATAAATAAATGGCACCTTAAAAAAATACCTGAACCACAGCAGAAAGGGAGAGGGATATTTGGGCCACGGACTGTGGCTCTCACTTGCCAAAGGGATAAGAGAATAAACTCGAAGGGAAAAGAAGAGTTGTATCATCCTTTTCTTTTCATTCTGAGGTTGGATGGGTGGGTGGGCTTTCTTACATGGACCCTAAGATGGTTTGTTTGCGAAGACCTCATGGCGGTAATCATGAGAATTTAAGGAGTTGTAACCATTTGAGGGGAAAACCCCCCACAGAGGCACGTGCATCAGATAATATATTTTTCTCAATAAGCTACGGGAAGCAGCATGGAAAGGGTTTAAAAAATAAAGTCAGCCTGGGATGAAAAAAAACAAACAAGCCCAAGTAACTAAATCACACTTGATGGATCTGCTCCCAGAACTGAATTTTTGGTATGCTGGAGAGGTTCTTTTGGGGGGGGGGGGTTGTGTGTGTTTTCTTTCATAAGGGGGAAGGAGCTTAAAATTAGAAATCAATTAAAAACAAATCAATCATCTCATCAGGACCAAGTCTTTAATTGTCCGCCGGCTGTCTAATTGGTTACAGGTTCACAAAAAAAAAATACTTAAGGCCCTGGAAGGAATTACTAAAAGAAAGATAAAGAAATTGGACTCCATTTTAGCTCTCAAGTTATACCACCTGCATTTCAAAAGCTCTTGAAAATCAAGAGAAACAAAGACGGCTGCTGAGATGAGGCCCGGCCCAGTGCAGACCAAAAAAAAATCTCAAAATATATTTTTTTAAAAAGGAAAAAGGAAAAAGCTAGAGAGCGCAAGACCAAAAGCCCATTATCAATTTTTTTAACCTTTAAACTAGCACAATTCATCCTGGTAGAGAAATTGTAGCCTTGCAAGACTAAAATGCACAAAACCCACCAACAGAACCAGGTGGAAATTTCAAAATATTCTCATTTCCAAAGACGAAAACAAAAAAAAAAACCTGCATAAGCACATATAAGTACAAGCAATCCAATATACTGTAACAAGAATGCAAATAAAAAGAAGCATGCATTAAAAAAAATGAAGTCAGAATTGGCCAGCTATCTTTTCTGCTGTGTGTGTGAATACTGCCTCCCCCCCCATTTTACACAAGCAGAATTAGACAAACACTGAACAATTTTAAAGTACTCTAAATAACATGGCTTGATTTTATAAGGTTAATGCTCCTATTAAAATGGGGAGGAAAGGAAAGGAAGAAAAGAGTGAGGAAAGGAAAAGGGAAGAAAGGAAGGGAAGACAAGAAGGAAGAAAGGAAAGGAAGAAAAGAGGGAGGAAAGGAAAGGATTCCAGCGAGATAGAATAATTTTTTTAAGCAGCAAAAGAAAACATGCTTCTCATTTATTCACATGAATGCCTGTTTGATTACCTAAAATTTCTTGCAACTGGAGACATTTATAGTGCAATTAAACTGCGGCCCCACCTCAAAGATGACATAAATGCCATCCTAGGCAATATGGAAGAGAAGCAGAAAAGGATATCTCTGGGGTGTATACTGCATTGCCAAGATGATCTCTCTTTGCCAACCCCCAAATCCTATTTCTTCCCCCTGTTTCCCTCCTTGTCAAATTCCTCTCCTTCCCTCCTTCCCCCTTTATTCTTATTCGGGATCCAGCTAAAAAACTTTGCACATTGGAGAAAAGGCGTTCTCTATCAATAGTAGTAGCCTACTTGAGTTGAGTGTGGTTTCCCTTTAAAGGAAAGGAAACCCACCACCAACCCCCCCCCCCTTGCTTAATTGATGGGTCTGAACTAGTCTAGACGAGGCTGGTAGTGATTGAACCAACTCCCAATTATGTTACTCATTGCACTGAACTTCACTGGTGTGCTCGTGAGAGGAGGAACTGAGGGAGGGGAGGAGACAGCAAAACCCGTCTGCCATAGGAAGAGTCAAGAAAGGCATGGTTCTGCATTGTTACAAAGCATGGCATAAAAGAGTGGGTTTTTTTTTTTAAAGGCATTGTTATTTTACTACACTTCCTCGCTCTCCCCTCCCGGAATCTAGCGCCCACAGCCACCTTCCTAGATACATGGACAACATTTGCTGTTTTCCCTTATCCCAAAAGGCAGGCTAATGGAAAGAGAGGGTTCCCATCATGTTTATTTATTATATGATTCAGCCCCATTTGATTTGGGAATCTGGTGAGGGGTGGCATGGCTGCAGATTAAAATATAATTTAAAAAAAAAAGAGAGAGAGAGGATTCCTTCTTTCACTTTAATTTTTTTAATCCTCTCTTCGCCCATGGCTAATGCCCAGGGTGAGATTGTTTTCGCGAGCCGTCTATTCATATTTCATGAATAGAATTATAATTTCATGAATGCAATATCATCGTATCGGGAAAGAATGCCAAAGCAGCCTCACACCCTTGGTTTCGAAGGAATTTAAATCTATAGCAAGGCTTCGGCACAGCCTAAACTTTTCCTCTGATTATTTTTAAGGGTATAATGTAAGGGAAAGAGTCAGGGTTGGGAGACTTCACTTCAGATTGGTATTGAATTTTTTGGGGGGAAAAAAATCACGCCAGATATTGTATTGTAAATCGAAAGAGGGCTGATCTACCTCACCCGTCAATCTGAATTTTATCATTTTCTATTTAATGGATCTGTTTGAATTTTTGAGGCGGTGCAAAGGCAGTGAAATTCATAAAGGTTTTTCCCCCCATTTTGCAAGCAGCTTCTCCACCCCTGTGGCTTTCCCCAACCTGATGCCTTACGGGAACCCATGCGTGCCTTTACCCAAACATGAGCCTGACTAATTTCGGTGGGATTAATGTGTAAGTCACCATGCATCAGACTGCATCCTATGGCCAATGACCACAAGCATACATCCCCAAGACACTGCCTGTCAAGTTCAGTGGGGCACATTCCCAGAATTCATCTTTTTAAAAAAAAATAAAATAAAACTGGCGCTCTCCTTCATTTCTGATTTCATACTGATGGCATATTCTGGACAAATGCAACAACCCCCCCCCCCACACACACAATAGTGCCTCCCTTTTTTGGCAGGGCAGATTCTAAACTCATTATCAAGGATGGAGCAAAAAGGCAGGAGCTCAAGGAATGGCACCACAGCAGAAGACCCAAGCCTTAACACAAGCACATCTGAAGCATAGTACTGTAATTGCACCCATCTTCCTCCGCACTCTAACTGATAGGTTATTTCCAACAGGTTTCATGGACCCTTTGCCAAAACCAAAACAAAGCCAAAAAAAAAAAATACTCAAGACTAAACAGGGAACTAACCCAGGGAAGAAAACCTCAGCTGTTCCCTTACGCTTGTTTTTAATAAGCCGTTTATCTTGAATGGAATGCTGGAATATATATATATATATATATATATATATATATATATATATATGTATGTAAGTTTTCGTAGATTTTCATATATATATGAAAAATTAAAGGCCGGTGCAGCGAGAGCCGGAAAGGGGGTTGGGTAAAAACAGTTGCACACATAACTGCCTAGTTACCTACCATCTTCTCTGTACGGCCGTACACATCTGCCTATGATATATAGTTCCGTTTGGGAACCTGGAAGTAGGAAGCATGCTGGGATTTTAAGCTGAAAGATAGATTGAGGTCAAGCACCAAGGTACCGAGCTGTTGCTATTACGCTCTGAAGGTACTGTGTGTTGCTCTCAAGAATGTGTGGGGCAGGGGATTAAGAGGGGTTGCTGATATACAGGAGAAATAAGGACTTACTGTTATCCACAGGCCCAAAGGCACACACTCTAGGTTATCGCCAAACGTTGAGGTCCCCATTTATGATCAATATTAATTTGCAGGAGGGCTTCTGAATGTTGGGCATGAAGAGGTAGAGGGGGGGGAAAAGGTCTAGAATATTAAAAGACCCAACTAGACAGCCTGAGCTGGGATTAGAAAACATGCCCGAAGCTTGACATCCAGGCTCTGCTTAAAACCTTCCATGGAAGCCAGGACCGCATGAGACTTTTGCCGCATTCCAAGGTTTTTCGGTTTCTACTTTTGCAGGGGTTTCTCCAAATGGATGCCCAGCCCTCTTATAAATAAAACTTACAGGCATGAGCTTTGGAGCATACATAACAAAAAGGATGCATTGACTTAAAGGAAGGCAGCTAACAAACGCCTGGAACTGAAATGCTAAATTACTCTTTAAATACGTGGGGTTTATTTTTATTTTTTATTGAGCTGAGCCTTCATTTAAAAACATACTTGTAGATCTTTGGAGGGGTGGGTGGGAGTAGAAGAGCCTCAGAAACACAAAGGCTCAGAATGGCTTCCCATTAACCCATTTCCCCCTTTTTTTCCTTAAAGCCCCTTTTTCCTCCCCAAATCCCTACGCAGTGGAGAAAGGATGCAGGGGCACAACTCACAGCTCCCAAGAGCCTAACCCGTGGACTTGAAACCAAAACGTCACAAGTTAGGGTCTCAGGGACAGAGAGGGGCGCAAGTTCATAATCTCTCACATGTCAGCAAGACTTACGATAACAATATATCCAGAGTTATTGCCATTGTTGTTACTACTGTGCCTAATACTTCTGTCTCCAAGCCGTCCCTCCATCCATCCATCCGTCCATCCACCCATTCACCCAAAGGCTGGAGGGGAAGACAGGAAGGAAGGAAAAATTTAAAAAGTCTCCAGGAAAGGCACAAAGATGATTAGAAAAATGGTAAGGCCAAAAGCTTCTGGCGCAGGTGGGTGGGAACTGATTTCTGTTGCTCGCCACGGAAGATCTTTCGATGCCATTCAATGCCTTCGACATACCACCGACATATACAATATTTAATTTAGCGGGAGGGAGGGACCAATTTGCAACCGTTCGCCGGGACCAAAGCAGAACCTCTTCTACACCCTAACTTCTTTCTTTTCTTTTTTTACACCTGGGAGAAACTTAAACCGAACGCAGCCCCATCTACTAAAAGGGATACAGACCCTCATTCCCTCTTTTTTTTGGAAAGTTATATCCTGGGGGGCGGGGGAGGAATTAAAGGCACCTCGAAATAGTGGGAAGGGGTTTGAGAAAAAAAGATTCGGAACTCACCCTCCTCCAGCGGTGGCGAAAAGTCCAGTCTTCCCCAAAAGCGGAACACGTTTTTGGAAAGCGAGAGACGCGGGAGGGCAAGCTGCGTGTTGGTAAGGAAGGAAGGAAGAGCGGTTGGCTTTTCCTAGCTGCGGACGAGACCCGAAACCCCCTTTTTAAAAGACCCTCTCTTGCCTACCCGCTTCTATTTCGAGGGCAGAAAAAGAGCTTAACTCGCCTGCCCGGCCAGCTGGAGTTGCAAAGGGCCGCCTTGGCTATTTAAGAAAATGACAATAGTAATAATAGTAATAATAATTTTAAAAGAACCCCTTAAGGCTATCCACGCGCGCGCACGCACACACACATATAAAATCCCCCCCCTTTTTCCACCCACTTCCTTTCCTTTCCCATCCTCGGCCCGCCCTCCGTAGTTGAAAATCAAGGCCACTTTTGCAGCAACTCCGGTAGACTGAGGATTGGGGGGAGGGAATTGCAGGGTCGCAGGGTGGGGGAGAGCTGGTGCAGCCCCCCCTCCAGATTTCTCTCTCTCTCTTCCTTCCCCCCCCCACTCCCAAAGCTCGCGTCCATTTCGAGAGGGGGGGGAGGACAGAAGAGGAAGAGAAAGAGCGAAACGGACGCCCACCTTGTAAGTCTGCAAGGCGGCGAGCTGGCAACAGGCTGCTGCTGTGGAGGGGAGGGTGAAGGGGGAGGGACAGAAGGGAGAAGGGTTATCTTTCTTTCGCGCCCACCCCCCCCAACCCAAAATCCCCCGGCACATCTGATATAAATGTAGAACTGCAATAATTCCTAAGGCGGCCGCTTTTTATGCCTCGCTTTTGGACAATCCTGCAAAACGCCCCCTCTCCCCAGGAAAGAAAGTAAAGATTTCTCGCCGCCGCCAAACCGACCCGCACATCACTTGGATCTCACAGACGTCGCCGCCGCCTCCGCCGCCGCTACTTCGGGGAGCAACGCAGTCCTTTCTCCCCGCCGACCCCCGCACACCCCCTTTCCCGCGACCCCCGGATCCAAATGGAAGAGCCTTTCCTTCTATTTACACTCTTCTTCCCTCCTCCTTTCTCTGACCCCCTCCTCCCCGCTCCCCTCCCCCCCCGCAAAATCAAATTAAATTAAAAATAATTTAGGGCACCTGGGAGCCACGCCACCCCCGTTCTTACACGCAGAGGAGGAAGAGGAGGAGGTGAAAATTCATAAGGCGGTGAACTTGGAAGCTGGAAGAGGTGGGGGGAGAGTTGCGGAGGCTTCCTCCACCCCAGAAATCTCTCTCTCTCTCTCTCACACACACACACACACGCACACACACAAACCCGGTTTCGTTTATCAGCAGGCGCGAGGCTGTCCTGGCGGGCCAAACTTTACAGCCGTCTCGCCCTCCCCCCTCGGCACTCTCACTTTCCCTGTCAACGTTCTAAATAAACATCAACTCCCGCACATTCTAAAAGCCACTTCAAAGGCGTGGGAAGAATGCAGAAAGGAAAAAGGAGAAGAAGAAGAACAAGAAGAGGTGGGTGGGTGGGGAAAACGCCTCCTTTCGCTCACCTTTCGCAGGTCGCTCCCCTGAGAGACGCCCCCCTCTTCCCCCCTCCCCCCCCGCCCCGCCAGGCTTATTACTCCCCGCTTAGCTTTCCCATTCTTTTCTTCGCCGATTTCCTCCCCTCCCAGCCCCGCCGCCTTCTTTCTTCCTGGATCAGCTACACGCACACACACACACACACACACACACACCGGCCCCGTTAATTTACAAGGCTCGGCTCTCCTCTCTCCCCGGCTCTCTCTTCTGCAACTCGTTCAGTCCCTCCCCTCCCCACCTCCCCGCGCTTTCGCTTTTTTGAGAAAAGAGGGAAGGGCGGCGGGGCTCAAAGAAGGGACTTAGCCGAGCCGGGCCTGGAGAATATGGAAGCGGGGCTGTCCGTGTGCGGGTGTGAGTGGCCACCCACCCATTCCGGAGGCGCGTGTATCGGATATAATAGGTCTCTAATGCATCGGGGCGTGTTTGAGCGCGCGCGCGCGCGCCCGTGTCCTGTAAAGGCAACCCACCCGGAGGAAGGCAGCGCGCGAGGAACTCGGCTCGGCAGTTGGAAATGCCCCAGACTTACACCGCCTCCTTTCTTTCTCTCCAGTCCATTTCCTCCTTCTCTCTCTCTCTCTCTCCCTCTCTTCCTACTTCCACCACTCGCCCCCGCAACCTACCTCCCCTGGCACATAAACAGGCAGGCGGGAGCGCGCTCAAGCCTTCCGTGTCCGCGTCCCGACAACCAAGGCGGGCGCTTTGGTGCCCACACCCTTTCACCCACTTAAGAGTGGCTCTTGCGCGCTCCCTGCCGCGCGTCCGCGCACCCCCTGCAAAAGCAGCTCAGGAAAACACGCGCTCACACCTCCGCGCAACCCTCTGGCCTCCCCGCGACGCTTCACAGGCACCCCTACCCCATCCCCATCCCGCCCCGCGTTCTCACATCTCCTGGGGATGGCCGCGGCACCTTTCGCCCGCCGCCGCCGCCGCCGCCGCCGCCGCGTCCGACTTCCTCTGGCGAGGCTGGGCTGCGCCCTTCCCTTCCCTTCCCTCTGGCTGTCTCGCTGAGCAGGTTGCAGCTACATCTTCCTGTCGGATACTTGGAAGAGTTTTAACTCGGATTTCTAGGAGGGGGGGGGCGGGCAGATGTACTCAGTGGAGCCGGCGGCGAGGGTGAAGCCAAGAGTGTGAGTGACGCTGCGACAACGAGGAGCAGAAGACTGCCCAGATCGCCGGTGCTAATACAGGTGAAACTCAAGAAATTAGAATATCATGCGAAAGTTCATTTATTTCAGTAATGCAACTTAAAAGGTGAAACTAATATATGAGATAGACTCATTACATGCAAAGCAAGATAGTTCAAGCTGTGATTTGCCATAATTGTGATGATTATGGCTGACAGCTCATGAAAACCCCAAATCCACAATCTCAGAAAATTAGAATATTACATGCAATCAATAAAACAAGGATTCTACATAGAACAATATCGGACCCCTGAAAAGTTTAAGCATGCATATGTACTCAGTATTTGGTTTGGGCCCCTTTTGCAGCAATTACTGCCTCAATGCGGCGTGGCATGGAAGCTATCAGCTTGTGGCACTGCTGAGGTGTTATGGAAGACCAGGATGCTTCAATAGCGGCCTTCAGCTCTTCTGCATTGTTCGGTCTCATGTCTCTCATCTTTCTCTTGGCAATGCCCCATAGATTCTCTATGGGGTTCAGGTCAGGCGAGTTTGCTGGCCAATCAAGCACAGTAATCCCACGGTCATTGAGCCAGGTTTTGGTGCTTTTGGCAGTGTGGGCAGGAGCCACGTCCTGCTGGAAAATGAAGTCTGCATCCCCATAAAGCTCATCTGCTGAAGGAAGCATGAAGTGCTCCAAAATCTCCTGGTAGACGGCTGCGTTGACCCTGGACTTAATGAAGCACAGTGGACCAACACCAGCAGGTGACATGGCTCCCCAAACCAACACAGACTGTGGAAACTTCACACTGGACTTCAAGCATCTTGCAGTGTGTGCCTCTCCATTCTTCCTCCATACTCTGGGTCCTTGGTTGCCAAATGGGATGCAAAAGTTGCTCTCATCAGAAAAGAGGACTTTGGACCACTGAGCAACAGACCAGGTCTGCTTTTCTTTAGCCCAGGTAAGACGCTTCTGACGTTGTTTGTTGTTCAGGAGCGGCTTGACAAGAGGAACACGACATTTGAAGCCCATGTCCAGGATCCGTCTGTGTGTGGTGGCTCTTGATGCACTGACTCCAGCCTCAGTCCACTCCTTGTGAAAGTCCCCAACACTTTTGAATGGCCTTTTCCTGACAATCCTCTCCAGGCTGTGGTCATCCCTGCTGCTTGTGCACCTTTTTCTTCCACACTTTTCCCTTCCACATAACTTTCTATTAATGTGCTTTGATACAGCACTTTGGGAACATCCAACTTCTTTTGCAATTACCTTTTGAGGCTTTCCCTCCTTATGGAGGGTGTCAATGATGGTTTTCTGCACAACTGTCAGGTCAGCAGTCTTTCCCATGATTGTGATTCCTACTGAACCAGACTGAGAGACTATTTAAAGGCTCAGGAACCCTTTGCAGGTGTTATGGCTTAATTAGCTGATTAGAGTGGGACACTTTGAGCCAAGCATATTGCACCTTTTCACAATATTCTAATTTTCTGAGATTGTGGATTTGGGGTTTTCATGAGCTGTAAGCCATAATCATCACAATTATGGCAAATCACAGCTTGAACTATCTTGCTTTGCATGTAATGAGTCTATCTCATATATTAGTTTCACCTTTTAAGTTGCATTACTGAAATAAATGAACTTTCGCATGATATTCTAATTTTCCAGTTTCACCTGTAATGTTAATTATTATGATATAGACTTGCAATGGGTTACATCCTGCGATACTGCTGTCTTTAACACCGGCAAACCACATCTGCCTGCCCCAAATCCTTGGCAAGGGCTGGAGAGGCAGGCAGAAATGCCAAATCCTTGCTAAACATCTGGCTGATGGGGTGACAAACCCTAAGGTATAATAGGCAACATCTGCCTAGAGCCCTGGTGGTTGGGAAGGAGTGGGTAGGTGGATAAAAGATGCCAAAGGCAGCCTCAACATCTGGCTGATTGGGCAACAACAAACCCTAATGCATTATACAACATCTGCCTAGCCCAGGTCCTTCCATAGCTGGATAAAAAAATGCCAAATCCAGCCTGAACATCTGGCTTGACTGCATGACCACCAATAATAATAATACTAATAACAACAACAATAATAATAGACATTGCCATACCTGGTGATACACAAATTGCAGAGATGCAGCAAGAAAAAAATCACAAAGTATCGGGACTTATAAATTGAAGTTGAGCGACTTTGGAAAAAGAAATCGTGTGTTATCCCAATTGTAATTGGAACCCTTGGAGCAATACCTAAAGGGCTACCTTGCTATTTGGAAATTCTGCATTTATCAGACTTGAATACCCTGATTCTACAAAAAAACCACCCTACTTGGAACAGCTTATATCCTCTGATGCTACCTGAACAGTTCCTAAGTCCTTGGTTAGGACTTGAGCTGTTAAGCTACCAACCAGCCCCAAAGGCTGTGAATCTCACTAAAGATATAATAATAATAATAATAATAATAATAATAATAATAATAATAATGATAATGATAATAATAATAGGACTTGAGCTGTTGAGCTACCAACCAGCCCCAAAGGCTGTGAATCTTACTAAAAATTTAATAATAATAATAATAATAATAATAATAATAATAATAGGACTTGAGCTGTTGAGCTACCAACCAGCCCCAAGGGCTGTGAATCTCACTAACGATTTAATAATAATAATAATAATAATAATAATAATAATAATAGGACTTGAGCTGTTGAGCTACCAACCAGCCCCAAAGGCTGTGAATCTCACTAAAGATTTAATAATAATAATAATAATAATAATAATAATAATAATAATAGGACTTGAGCTGTTGAGCTACCAACCAGCCCCAAAGGCTGTGAATCTTACTAAAAATTTAATAATAATAATAATAATAATAATAATAGGACTTGAGCTGTTGAGCTACCAACCAGCCCCAAAGGCTGTGAATCTTACTAAAAATTTAATAATAATAATAATAATAATAATAATAATAATAATAGGACTTGAGCTGTTGAGCTACCAACCAGCCCCAAGGGCTGTGAATCTCACTAAAGATTTAATAATAATAATAATAATAATAATAATAATAATAATAATAATATCATCCTGGACCTACACCTTCTCCACTTTGGCACATACCAAATAGTCCAACTTCTACTTCCCTTTCCAAAAAAAATGAATCATAAAAAAGGGAGGGAATTCAGTCAATGAATGTGGAGTGTTGCCAAACGAAAGTTGGAAAGCGACCAATTTTTATTGAATACATTCCTCTTGCTTTCTCTTCCCTTTCGGCTCCACCGACCTCACCCATCTCTTCCCCCACCCATCCACCCTCCTGGATTGCGTGGTTAGAAGCTACAGAATGAGCAACAATGTTGAGACACACACACACACACAAAACACATCACTTGGCCACCTCTCATTCTCTCCATCCCTTTTCCTTGTGCCTGGTACACACTAGATTTGCAACATTGAGTAAATTCATCCATCCAGAATAGGACTTGACTTTAAAAGAACCTGGCAAGTCAAATGGGAAGGTGAAGGGTGGGGGAATTCTGAGCCATCCAAATAATTCTGAATTTTGAATCGGTTTTCAAAATTATGCTGGATGCCTTAAACATTTTTATCGTCCCCCCCCCTTTTTAATTTAACTTTAAGCACTTCCATTTTTATAGGCTGTTTTTTGTTTTGACGTTTTATTTTAACGCCGCCTTTTGAGGGAGATGGGCGGGTCAAAAATGTGTGTTGTATCGATCAATAAATACATGTATAAATAAATGAACTGCTTTCTCTCTTGAAAGGCAGATCAAATTGCTAATTTTGCACACAGATTCCCTGTACCCACACATACATCTGGTTCAGCTCCATTGATTCTTCCCTGATCATCCAATCAAAGCAGTTAAGATGTTGGGATGAGAAGTTGACACTTGTCTATAACCCATGTATATTGTGTGTTTGTGTGTTGTGCGTTGTACAGGCGCAGCAATCAGACGACAACATTCCCCTTGGCAAACCTCAAGAGGAATATCCAGCATTTGTGGAGCTGGGGGGTGTAAAGTGCCTTATTCCAGACCCGTTTTCCAGGTGGTGTTAATAGTCATAGCCAACCTAATAAGTTACTGATAGAGAAACAAGAGGATGTGGAGAGAAGTTATGGTAGACCTTAGGATACCCCTGAAGGATAGGGCCGAGAAAAGGCCACCTAAAGAACCCATCAACCTATCAAAGTCTGGTTCTTGATGATGGCTAGAGTTTATCAACCATGAACCTACAACAGGATGAACTTGTACAGAGGGGCACTGCTTGAGCTGCACAATGATAAATTAGGACAAACATTACCAAGAGAGGTAGGCTTTGGCGAGGGATATAGTAGTGAGTTTCCCCTGTACACATCCATCCATACAACTAAACATCCCTGATGTCAGGATGAGGAGGACTGAGTCAAGCCAGAGATTCTGGAGAAAACATGAAGTTTGAGTCATTGGGGCGTGTCCGTTGGACACAGGAATTGGTGATTATTCAAACCCATGACAAGCCATAGCTTGGAATCTCCTGGTCTCCAGTGGGTGTATAAAAACTGCCCTGGCTACATTGAGATGTGATAGCCCACAATTAAGCACATTTACTTAGCCGGTTGTCTCTGTCTCTCTGTTTTCATGCAATCGGGTTATGCTAGGTCACTTACTCCAGACTCCTTGGCTATCAAACCACCACAAATTGTCATCTACTCAGAAAGACTTTCTCCATCTAGGCATCATCATCATCGGGTTCCTTTGAGCCTAGTTAGCTCAGATGGACCAGCTAGGTGGCAGCATCTCACTGACTTTGGTTGGTCTTCAAAAGCTAAGGAGGACCTGTTTGGTCTTTGCATGCGAGACCATCAGGAAACCCAGGGTTGAAAAGATATGGGAACAAAGCAAGGGCTGGATGCTTCTGTATTAAATGAGCTTTTTTTTAATCAGGGATGTCCAACCATGGCAACTTTTAAGACTTACGGACTTCAACTCCCGGAATGAAGAAGTGGTTGAGGAATTCTGAGAGTTGAAGTCCCCACATCTTCAAGTGGCCAAGGTTGAGGAAACCCTGCTCAAGAGAGATAAAACACTGATACATCTTGGACATATTTCCCCAAGTTTGGCTTAAAACCACAACTCTATTCAGCTTTGTCAGGTCTTTGGAGGATACATCTCAGGCAGTTAACACCTGATCCCAATTTCTGTGGGTAATTAGTGAACTTGGTACCCACACCAAGTGGGTAATTATTTAGTACCCAAGGGCCCACTACAAGTGGCTGGTGGCTGGCAATGAACATCTCTAATTATTATAATATATATAATAAAAAAATTTAATTATTCCATTTTTTGCGCTGACCGTGTTTTAGAAACACGGCTGTTCTTTCTTGTAAGGGTTGGGGGCAACCAGGAAACTTTGGGGTTTTTTTTTGTAGCCCAAGATACACCCAAGGAAGCCTAGAAAGCAACTAGAAATTAAACGAACTTACCTTGTAAGTGACTCCAGTGGTGATTTCCAAATTCCGTGCTACCGGTTCTGCACAATCCACGCAAATCAGCTGAGCTAAAAATCAATGGAATAAAGGACAGGAAAAAGCAGGGGCTGGTGGGTGGGGCCAGCCAGCGATGATATTTGCTGGTTCTCCAAACTGGCCGAAATTTCCACTACCGGTACATCAGAACTGGTCCGAACTGGCTGAATATCATTTCTGGTATTCAATTGAGTAAAACAACAACGGAATGAAAAACTGCTGGTGACCTTCTACCGGTGCACCATAGAGAGTATCTTAACTTACTGCACCTCTGTCTGGTTTGCCAGTTGCACAGAGGCAGATAGGACAGCACTCCAGAGGGTGAACGTCATTGCCCAGAATATCATGGGTTGCCCTCTCCCCTCTTTGGAAGAGCTTTATAGCTCCCGCTGCCTTAAGAAAGTTCAAAACGTTCTCAAAGATCCATCTCATCCTGGGAACCCTTTTTCTGAACTATTACCATCTGGCAGAATAATAAAAACAAGGACAAATAGGCTGAAAAACAGCTTCTATCCCAGTGCAGTAGCTCTTTTGAATTCTACTGCATAGTGTAGTGTTGGTGCGGTGTTGGGGGTTTCGGTTCAATGTGTGGAGGGTGAAGGATGTGTGTTTGTGTTTATTTTCATGATCATGGTGTGCACTGAAGATGATGTTTGATTTTGTTGTACGAGGTGCAATGACAATAAAGTAAACTATCTAACTAACTAACTAACTGAGCATCTCCTTATAGAAGAAGATAGATTATTGCTGCTGGCAATTGGCTTTTGGTGGGTCAACAGGCACCAGAAAAATCCTTTCGAGTTTTCACACACAAAAAAGGAAGGTTTGACTATCCAACTATCTGAGGCTGATTTCATCTACAAAACACAGTGAAAACTTGCTAATCTATCACAGCACGGTTGTTTTATTCTATCCTCTCATTGCTTCTTCGTTGATCAATGCAGGCGAGACTTGGTAGGTATTCTTTGTTCTGCATGATGATTATTTTAAGGGTGCAGCAACACTGGAATAGTAGGGGCTTCCCAGGAACATACATGAGAACAAGGAACAAAGCCAAGCATAAAATAACAGCATTATCTTTTCTCCATATAAAGGACTCTATTGTTTTACACTTTATGGGTTAAGGTTATCATTGCGTTAGTTTATTGTTATTGTTCTGTGTGCTTTTATTTGGGAACTGCCCAGGGCAGTGGTGTGTTTCAAAATTGTCTACCACTGGGTTCGGTGAGCATGACTTGGTGGGCGTGCTTTGCACGCATGCACAGACTTTGCATGTGCACGTGCACCAAATCTGCACTTTGCACAGGCACAGAGGCATTTCAACTCACCTCCTGCAAGCCTGCACACTCCTGATCGTTTTAGCAGCTGCCATGTGACCATCTGCTGTGCCACGCAAAGCAGTTGTGCTTCAAAAGGAGGGAATAAATGTGAGTATGGGAGCCCAAGAGGGTGGATGGGCCCAACAGCATAGCCGTGGAGAGAATCGGTTTGGTGTCCGCTGCTCATTGGCGCTATCGATTTGGGAGAACCGGGCTGAACTGGTAGAATACCACCACTGGCCCAGGGCCATGAAAAAGTCAGGCAGAGTACAAATGAAATAAATAAATAAAAACTTCAATGGGCTAACTAGGAGATTACAGGAGATAGCCTAAGAAAGTTACTATTCTTAACTGGGTTAAGTAATTATCCAATGTACACACAGGCATTAAATTCTACCATTAAGCAAAACCAGGAAGCCGACTCAGCCAGCAGAGTTTCGCCATCACATGGTGGAAGGACATAGTTAATGGTTATTGTTGTTGTTGTTGTTGTTGTTATTATTATTATTATTATTAGACTTCTATGCCGCCCTATCTCCTGAAGGACTCAGGGCGGCTTACATAAAAAGAAACAATACAAAAATTAAAACAGAATTAAATTAAATAAGAAATCTCATTAGACTAAGAACAAAACTAACTACTAAAAATTCCCATCCCCCCATCAGTCCAGGTTGGCAAGCTGGAAAAGCCATGTCTTTAGGCCACGGCAGAAAGATTGAAGGTCAGGGGCCATCCGAACCTCCAGGGGAAGTTGATTCCAGAGGGTGGGTGCTCCCACAGAGAAGGCCCTACCCCTAGGGGCCGCCAGCCAACATTGTCTGGCCGACGGCACCCCAAGGAGGCCCTGCCTATGGGAGTGCACAGGACGCTGGGAAGCCGTTGCTGGCCACAGGGCTCCCTGCAAATATCCTATTATGGTTCCATTTATTTACCCCTTAGTGGTACAGAAAGGCCCTTCTAAACCTTTCTGCCTCAGGTATATATACAGGTATATGTATATCAGGTATACATATACTCAGGTATATGTATATCAACTTACAACAGCTCATTTAGTGACTGTTTGAAGTTACAAGGGCACTGTAAAAAAGGACTTGCGATCGTTTTTCACACTTACAACTGCTGCAGTTGTGGTCAGATGATCAAAATCCAGACATTTGACAACTGACTCCTATTCATTGGTCTGAACCGTTTGTCTGAAATGGTGTAGGGCAGCAGTGGCTAACCTTTTTGAGCTCCTGTGTCAAAAATTGTGCACATGCTGGCGCTCGTGCACTTGCATGCCAGCACCCAGAAGGCAATGCATGATCTCTCATACTCCCTGCACATGTGCATGCAATCTCCCTGCCGCCCACCACCACCCCGCCGCCCCCTTACCTGCACTGCGCCTCACAGCTGATTTTCGGCTGCTTTGAGGCCTTTTTCGGCCTCCCACAGGCTTGAAAATAGCCTCTGCAGGCTTTGCAGGGTGAATAATAGGCCTGTTTAATCACTTCCGGTATTACACCGGTATTACAGGAAGTGATGAAATAGGCCTATTATTCGTCCTGCAAAGCCTGCAAAAGCCTCTGGGAGGCCAAGAAAGGCCTCAAACCAGCCAAAAATCAGCTTTGAGGCACATGCATGTGCAGTGAGGTAAGTTTGCCTGCAGCTGGCGTGCCAGCACAAATGACTCTGCATACCACCTGTGGTACACGTGCCATAGGTTTGCCATCATGGGTCTAGGGTTTCCTGCCTGAGCAGGGGGTTGGACCAGGGGTGGGTTTCTACCGGTTCTGTCTGGCACTGTAGAACCGGTAGTTCTGAAGAGCAGCAGACATAGAACCAGTTCTATGTCTGCTGCTGTTTTGACCCACCCACCTGCCTGGGCTCTTACCTGATCTTTATTTCCTGCTTTTTCAAGTTCAGCTGCTGTGCAAAGCACAGCTGCGGTGGAAAAGCAGAAAAAAAAGTGTCGTTTCAAACGCTGCTGATGAAGATTTACAGGCACGCGCGCAGCATGCAAAGAAACACATCGTAAATCACCAAACATCATAAAACATCGTAAATCACCATGAACCAGTAGTTAACCCTGTTGTATCCCACCCCTGGGTTGGACTAGAAGACCTCCAAGGTCCCTTCTAACTATTCTATTCTATTCTATTCTATTCTATTCTATTCTATTCTATTCTATTCTATTCCATTCCATTCCATTCTATTCTTTCCTAATCTTATTCTATTCTATTCTATTCTATTCTATTCTATTCTATTCTATTCTATTCTATTCCATTCCATTCCATTCCATTCCATTTTACTTTCCTAATCTCATTCTATTCTATTCTATTCTATTCTATTCTATTCCATTCCATTCCATTTTACTTTCCTAATTTCATTCTCTTCTCTTCTCTTCTCTTCTCTTCTCTTCTCTTCTCTTCTCTTCTCTTCCCTTCCATTCTATTCTATTCCAATATCTATTCTATTCTGTTTAAGGAAAAAAAACCCAAAAGCCTCCATAGGGTACGTGTTACAAGATAGCCACTTTGCACCTGTAATATACAGCATCAACGATGCCAAGATTGGACAAAAACTAGGACCAACAGTGCGGTCTATCGCACACCTGGAGCGCTTTCCTCCCCCTGGACTGTCTAACCTCGAGAATGAGTAGCTTGGTAGGTTCTTAGACATACTATTTACTTGCCTATGGGCTGAGCAGTCCCTATCAACTCAGAATGCAAGACACAACACTGACAACGAAGCTATGTCCTCTCAAGGACACATTTTTTTCCCCCAAGTGGTAGCAGAAAGCTGGACTGTCAGAAAAACAGCTGAACGAAATAGAATCGATGCCTTTCAACGGAGGGGATGGAGAAAGGGTGGGAAGACCTTGGCCTTCAAGAGAAAGAACTCCTTCAGTGCTAGATCGCAGGGGGAAAAAACCAATCCACTGAAAGCGTTAGCAACTAAGCTAACAGGCAACGATTCTGCAGACATAATGCAAACTGAAGAGTCATCATCATAGACTGAGACTTGAAACAGCAGAAGGGAGTTGTTCAAAAGACCAGCAGAAAGCAGGATGGCTCGGCGCTGGCGACACTGGCAGAAGTTTGCACGATACTCAAAGAAGCAGTTACAGGAAAACAGTCTGGCTGGTGCGACGTCTGTAGACTCCCGAAGAATTAGAAGAGATTGAACCCTAACAAGGTGCTTCTGTCTGAGCAAGAATGTGCACCTGCCTGGATAGCTTCCCCAAGGGTTGATCCTCGGTGCTCTCTGAGCATGTATTACCTGCAGACATTTCATCACCAAATTAAGGAACATCGTCTGATCTTTCCACAAATCCCACTCCCTTCAAGCACTGATGTTGTTCCCTAGTTGGGTAATGAAACATCTGCAAGAAAATGACCAAGCACAGAGAACCCCACGAACCCCACAGTCATCGGCCTCCTCCTCCTTTCCACAAATCCCACTCCCTCCAAGCACGGACGATCTTCCATCGCTGGATCATGAAACGTCTGTGAGAACATAACCAATCTCATTCAGCACCAAGGACTTCGCAGTTCAATAACTTCTCAACGTATGTTCTCTTCTATTGATATTTCCCACCCTTCCTTTTCTGACCCCACTCTTGGTCTCCAAGGCGATTTCCAGCCCAGCAATTGCAAACTGCAGAGGAAAAAGCAACACAGAGGCTTAGCGGGCCCAGGTCTGCTTGCAAACCCAACAGATTGTGGTCCACTGTGCTCATTAAAGCCAAAGGTCTCTGTGCAGGCAATTAATGAATTGTTCCTTGAAACACAGTCACTTTCCCAACCTAGGAATTGTTGTTGCTAGTTATGAAGTCGTGTCTGACCCACTGCGACCCCATGCACAACGTTCCTCCAGGCCTTCCTGTCCTCTACCATCTTCTAGAGTCCATTTAAGCTCATGCCTACTGCTTCAGTGACTCCATCAAACCACCTCATTCTCTGCATCCCCTTCTTCTTTTATTGCCTTCCATCGTTCCCAGCATTAGGCTCTTCTCTGGGGAGTCCTTCTTCCTTCTCATGAGGTGGCCAAAGTCTTTGAGTTTCCTCTTCAGGATCTGGCCTTCTAAAGAGCAGTCAGGGTGGATCTCCTCTAGGAATGACCTGTTTGATCACCTTGCAGTCCAAGGGACTCGCAGGAGTCTTCTCCAGCACCAGAGCTCAAAGGCCTCCATTCTTTGGCGCTCAGCCTTCCTCACATCCATACGTTGCAACTGGGGAAACCACCATAGCCTTGACTGTACACGCTTTTGTTGGCATAGTGATGCCTCTGCTTTTTAGTATGCTGTCTAGATTTGCCATAGCTTTTCTCCCCAGGAGCAAGCAACTTAAACAAAAAAAACCTAGAAATACACATTCATTCATCTAGCCACAGTCACATCCACATATCTTAAGCTTTTAAAAAAGTGATCAGGTCTTCAAATGCTTCCCCATGCTGTAGAGCTATGAGAATACGGTCACACTGACCTAATTCTCAAATCACCCAAACTTCAAGTCTTTATAACTGGAGAAAAATCAACTCAAGTTTGGACAGCAATAGATCCCTAGAAATCTACTTCTTTTGACAGTTGCCAGTATTTATGTACTATTAAGTGGCACTGGATCCTCAATGAGCCTTGGTGGCCTTGGTGGTGCAGGCTGCTAAATGCCTAGCACTTAAGTTCCAGCTGCCTGCAATTAGTGTAGGCTCGAATCCCACCAGGCCCAAGGTTGACTCAGCCTTCCATCCTCTCGGGGTAGGTAAATTGAGGACCCAAGATTGTTGGGGGCAATAAGCTGACCTTGTAAAAATGCCGCTTAGTAATAAGCAGGCATATACAATGGAATGAAGGCTATTGCTGAGCACATTGGGTTGTATCCCAAAAATTGTAAGCCACCCTGAGTCTTCGGAGAAGGGCGGCATATAAATCTAATTTTAAAAAAATCATTCGTTTTTAAAAACAGCCCCTAAGGCTATTATTGGTTTCCTACAGATTCCCCCCCCCCCTTTTGCAATTCTAAACACCACTTCCCCTAACTTAGCATCATTATATTTTTATTGCAAAGTTTCTTCAGTTTGCATTTATTTATTTAATGCATATTTCTTAAACGCGCCCTGATTTTCACATATACATTTTCAGTTGTGAACAAGGAACAGCCATGGTGTACATTATTTCTTCCTCCTTGGCTGCAGCAAAATCTGCTATGGTGGATAACAATATTTCCAGATTATTATTATTATTATTATTATTATTATTATTATTATTATTATTAAATCATAAGGATGTCTTCTCTACCATAGCTACCCTAAACTGCCATGGACCCCTTCTCTTTGGAAAAAAAATTACTCAGAAAACACGTGCCATTTTTTAAAAAAAATCCATCATATTTAAACGAGGAAAGTTAAACGAGGGAATAACCATGTCATATCTTGGGATGAATACCATTGCTGAGTCAAGCTTCCTTTCTAATACTTTTGGTAAGGCTGATGCCTCCTTGGTGCATTAGTAATATTACTATCAGTGGAAAGGAGAAAAAAGTGATGGCAAAATGGCATATTAATCCCGGCCGAGACTGCGGTTTAACGAAGCGATGCTATCATGTGACCGCATAACCCATTCCAAGTCATACGGGGGTAGAATTCCTGGGTGAATTTTTCAGATGTGACAGTTGTTTTACTGTTTCGCTAAATTGGCTATGATTATTTGTTCAGCCTCCTTGCCAAGGATCGGTCTGAATCTAGGAAGTGATTCAGAGAGCAGGAAATATAATATTGATTTATTTTAAAAGGCTAATCTTCCTTCCAGCTCATAAAGGCATTCTTGGGGCAGTTTGCAAGCAATTTGGAAAGGAAACTGAGTAAGTCATAAAATCATGGGCCCAAATCCTCCCCCCACTCCCATTTAGGATCAAGCGCCTATTAAAATAAGCAGTATATATATATATATTTTAAAAAGAGCACATTAATATCATCCCTCAGATCTTTTTTGCATACAAAATCAAGATGGTTCACTTTTCATTCAAGAAACTTCTTCAGTCCTGAAAAAGAGAACTGAAGAAACTTCTCGGATGAGAAGTGAAATTCCTTCAAGATGTAAACATCAAGAAAGCCAAGTTGCCTTCTGGAAAAAGCAGCTTTGGTATAACCATGACCTGAATAACAGAATAACAGAGTTGGAAGGGACCTTGGAGATCTTCTAGTCCAACCCGCTGCTCAGGCAGGAAACCCTATACCATTTCAGGCAAATGGTTGTCCAATCTCTTCTTAAAAACTTCCAGTGTTGGAGCATTCACAACTTCTGGAAGCAAGTTGTTCCACTGGTTAATTGATGTAACTGTCAGGAAATTTCTCCTTAGTTCTAAGTTGCTTCTCTCCTTGATTACTTTCCATCCCATCCATTGCTTCTTGTCCTGCCTTCAGATGCTTTGGAGAATAGCTTGACTCCCTCTTCTTTGGGGCAACCCCTGAGATATCAGAACACTGCTATCATGTCACCCCCTCATCCTTCTTCTCATCAAACTAGATGAGTGAGACTCTCCATAGACAAATAGCATTTTTGTATTGCAGCAATCCCTCTCTGCACAGCTTGAAGAGATCAACCAATCTATGGATCCACGATAGGGCAGAGAAGGGAGAGGTTCCTTCTGATCAAACTAGAACAGGGGTGTCAAACTCGCGACCCGTGGGCCAAATGCATCACGTGCTGGCCACGCCCACCCTCAGCGAAGGGGCAGAAAGTCAGACTACATCACATGACAATGACGTGACAATGCGAGTTTGACACCCCTGAACTAGAAAGTGAAGACTGCAAACCCTTCACACTATCCCGTTGGGTGCAACCGCCGTGGAGTTTCTTCTCAACAAGAAGCTTCTCCTTCAGGGCCACCTGATCACGCTGAGGCTTCCTTTATTATCTGGCTGAGATCAATGAATGTTTGACTCTTCATGTCTCCACTGGCTATTATTCCAGCTGCTCATTATCTAACTGCAGCCTAGAGCAGTATGAAAGAATCATTATCTGAGTCTCTTCCTCCTCCTGCACCCTTTCTTTCTTTCTTTCTGTTTTCCTTTGGGAGCAGAGAAATCGAAGCAGGGATGCACAAGTACCAAAGAAGGCCAAGAGATGAGGATGAAATGCTGGAAGGAGGAAGGAGGAGATGACCTCCAATGAATCCCCCGCCCAGAGATGCCATCATAGTAACAAGGCAGGAGGGAGGCTGTCAACACCGGGGACCTGTCCATAATTCTGAGTTATGCTGATATTATAATCCAGTCTGGACCACACCCAGATGTTTAAGTTAAACAACTGCGAATTGCAACTTTTGGGAAAATGGATCTTGTAACAAGGGTTGATCAATTCAGGCAAACCAAAATGAAACCTCGAGGATAACGTAAAATCCAGTGTGTTTTCTTTGATACAACCTCCCTCCCTTCCATCACTCCTCCCTCCCCCCTCCCTCCTTCCTTTCTTCTTCCCTCCTTCCCTTCCATCATCACTCCTTCCTCCTTCTTCCTTCCCTTCCCTCCCTCCCTCCATCACTCCATCACTCACTCCTTCCTCCTTCTTCCCTCCTTCCCTCCCTCCCATCCAATTCCATCACTCACTCCTTCTTTCTTTTTCTCTCCTTCCCTTCCATCATCACTCCTTCCTCTTTCCTTCCTTCCTCCCTCCGTCCTCCCGTTCCTCCCTTCCCTCCCTTAGATCCATCCATCCATCACTCCATCATTCACTCCTTCCTTTCTTCTTCCTTCCTTCCCTTCCCTCATCACTCCTCCCTTTCCTCCCTCCATTCCATCCATTCATCCATCCATCATCACTTCTCTCCTTCCATCATCACTCCTTCCTCCTTCCTTCCTTCCTCCCTCCCTCCCTCCCTTCCATCACTCCATCACTCACTCCCTCCTTCCTTTTTTCCTTCTTCCCTTCCATCATCACTCCTTCCCACCCTCCCTCCCTCCTTTTTTCCACAACTGACAATTTCACAGTGGCTTTCTGTATTCCGTACTTTGAAATATTCCATCTCCTTATCGACTACATATTAATTAAACACCTAGAAGGGCTTGTGACCTCACTTAAAACTTGACTCTCTGAAAAGCCTCAATTATAACCTGTTTAATCTCTTAGCACCTTCCAAGGGGACAATTTTATTCCTCCTGCACCTGCTGATTAGGAAATTGGTTCTGCCCCACAGGTTGAGCGAGGAGGACATTCAACAGGACAAGGCTACTGTCCAATCAGATCCAAGGAGTTCTCATTCTGGTTTTGAATATTGATGATCTTCCTTCCGGCACAAAATTATTGGAAAAGTCTTAGAAGCTGCAATACCAAAATACTGGTGCTGGAAGAGTGAGCCCTGTGGATCCCAATGGGACAGACAAACATCCATAAGGTTATGCTGTTACAGTTGATGTCCATTACACAAAGATACAATACAGACAACACACATTGTTCTGACCTAGGCTTCCCCAAAAAGCACTAAGCAGACTTTTCGTCCCGGCAAAACCCCTTTTATTAAACGAAGGTAAATTTCTTGCATTCACATTCAGCCAAAGGCCTGGCAAACAGTCTTGCAAGGGTGTAATAAGGAGCACAGACCTTATCTAGCTTGGAGAGCTGCCAATAGTTTCAAACGCAGTGCTGACAAGGAAGGACTCAGCACAGAGTCTCTGAGAAGCGGATTGTTTCCTACAAAAGCCCCTCCCCATTTGCTCCTCTTTTAATCCCTATGGGAGGGGCCATTCACCATCCACCTGTGGCTTGACTCCCATGTCGACCCTGAGTTTGTAATTGTTCTTTTCTTTTGGCAGCTCTGCGCATGCGCAGGCTGGGAACTGGCTCCAGCTGCTCCCCTGCCTCACTGCTATCCGAAGGCAGCTGATGACTGCCAGACTGCCCTGGCCCCATCTCTGCCTCTGATGCAGAGCCCTCGTCTGAGCCTTCCTCAGCCTCCAGGACTGGCCCATGTTCCTCCCCAACCTCCTCACTGTCTGACTCTGCTGCCAGCTCTGCTTGCCACCAGCGGGCCACAACACACATTGGAAAAATCTCAAAGACTGCCATAAATATGTAAAGACAGCTACCCCAACCTAGTTCTCGGTGTACAACAGTTCATTTAGTGGCCATTCAAAGTTACAACGGCGGTGAAAAAGCAACTTATGACCATTTTTCCCGTTGCAACACCCTCATGGTTTCATGATCAAAATTCAGATGCTTGGCAACTGACTCAGATAGATAACGGTCGCAGCATCCCAGGGTCACATTTTTGCAACCTTCTGACAAGCAAAGTCAACGGGGAAGCCAGATTCACTCAACAACCGTGTCACTAAATTAACAACTGCAGGGATTCACTTAACAATTGTGCCCCCAGAGGGTTGTAAAACGGGGCAAAATTCGCTTCGCAACTGTCACGCTTCGCAACAGAAGTGCTCAGTTGGGGTCATAAGTAAAGGATTATCTGTAGACTCCAGCTGGGAGGATTTTCAACTCCCATAATTCTCAACCAGGCTGTCAGAGAAGTTGAACCTAACTTGAGAGGATCGGGTTGAAAAAGGAAGAGAAAACTTGCACAGGATTGTTAAACCTTGCACAAGCGGGGAATGAATATAGAAGGAACAGATCCGACATCCAGCCCTTGTTTCTCAATAGAGACAGAATTAAGCAAGTGGCCAATTTTAAGTTTCTAGGTGTTGCCATCAAAGGGGACCTGACCTGGGGTGCCCACATTGCAGCACCAGTCAAAAGGGCCCAGCAGAGATTATATTATAAGGTTGACTCAGCCTTCCATCCTCTCGGGGTAGGTAAATTGAGGACCCAAGATTGTTGGGGGCAATTAGCTGACCTTGTAAAAATGCCGCTTAGTAATAAGCAGGCATATACAATGGAATGAAGGCTATTGCTGAGCACATTGGATTGTGCTCCAAAAATTGTAAGCCGCCCTGAGTCTTCGGAGAAGGGCGGCATATAAATGTAATTAAAAATAAAAATAAAATAAAAATAAAAATATTACCTGAGACTTCTCAGGAAACAACAACCGAATGAAAAACTGCAGGTGACCTTCTACCGCTGCACCAGAGAGAGTATCTTAACTTACTGCACCTCTGTATGGTTTGCCAATTGCACAGAGGCAGATAGGACAGCACTCCAGAGGGTTAACGTCATTGCCCAGAGGATCATGGGTTGCCCTCTCCCCTCTTTGGAAGAGCTTTATAGCTCCCGCTGTCTTAAGAAAGTTCAAAACATCCCCAAAGATCCATCTCATGGGCACCCTTTTTTTGAATGATTACCATTGGACAGACGGTACAGGATAATAATAAAAACAAGGACAAATAGGCTGAAAAACAGCTTCAACCCCATGGCAGTAACTCTATTGAATTGTACTGTATAGTGCAATATTAATGCAACATCGGGGGTTTTCAATTCAATTGCATATAATGCGAAGGATGTGTTTGTGTTTTTATTTTTATAGTTATAATGTACACTGAGGGTGGCATTTAATTTCGCTGTATGAGGTGCGATGACAATAAAATAAACTAAACTGAACAGACTGACATTTCATTCTAAGCCACTTTTCCATTCTTGAAAAGCAAGGTAAACGGTGATCCTTAACTCCTCCCGGTGGGCAAGATCATTTAAATAAAGCCAGGCCATTTTCTATGTGTGAATGAGGTTGCAAATAGAGATTGGATCAACCCACCAAAGGCTTTGCAATTGCATCAAAGTTGGCTGAGCACGTCGCAAACATACCAAGACCATTTGGCAGGCATCACTTGTCAGTTCCAGGAAAATATGGAATATTTACAGAATATGTCAGGAGGGCCTCTCAAAGGATCCCTGTCATAACAACTTGACTGTGTCTACTTTAAAAAATCAAGTTATATATCCCAAGTTTTTAAGTGCAGGCTACTAGAAAGAACTTGACAGTTTTTGCTGTTTTAATTTGGGGCGTGGCGAAGAAACTCTTCACCCAACCTATTTTAAGAAACGAAGGAGGATCAGAAAAAAATTCACAGCTTACAAAAGGGGCCCCATTTCTCCACTCGTTATATTAGGCAGATTCAAAAAACCACAAGACTGGCTCAGAGAGTCAAGGGAAATTTCAGCCTAACGTTCTATCTTCCCTTTTGTGAATTCTACCCTAGGAAGGTCCTTTTGCAACCCAGAAGGAAGATAGTAAAAACAACTGGTACAGATCAGTGGTGGGATTCAAGAATTTTTACTACTGGTTCTGTGGGCGTGGCTTGGTGGGAGTGGCTTGGTGGGTGTGGCAGGGGAAGGATACTGCAAAATCCCCACTCCCTCCCCACCGCACTAACCTGCTTTCCAGTTCCGTTGTCCTGTGCAGGGCAACCAAAGAAGACCCAGCGAATCAGCTGGGATTCAATGGGAGGCAGAGAAGAGATGGGCCTTGGTGGCTCAGGCTGTTAATTGCCTGCACTTAAGATCCAGCTGCCTACAACTGCTGTAGGCTCGAATCCCACCAGGCTCAAGGTTGACTCAGCCTTCCATCCTCTCAGGGTAGGTAAATTGAGGACCCAAGATTGTTGGGGGCAATAAGCTGACTTTGTAAAAATGCCGCTTAGTAATAAGCAGGCATATACAATGGAATGAAGGCTATTGCTGAGCACACTGGGTTGTATCCCAAAAATTGTAAGCCGCCCTGAGTCTCCGGAGAAGGGCACCATATAAATGTAATTTTTTTAAAAAAAGAGAGATGGGGTTGGTGGGGCCAGTCAGAAGTAGTCTTTGCCGATTCTCCAAACTACTCAAAATTTCCACTACCAGTTCTCCAGAACTGGTCGGAACCTGCTGAATCCCACCTCTGCTTCAGATGTTGTTAAAAGAGATGGGAGAAATCACCATGTTTGGATTTAACCTCATGCTGTGCATTTGGTCTTAACCTGTTGCATACGGTCTGATAAAAGGAAAGGTGTTTTGGAAGTTATTTCAAAGGAAGAGGCATTTCGGAATAGAAGGTGGCAGTTTGGGCATGGATTGAGTTATGAGGACACCAAGGAACATGCATAAATGCCCTCATTTCATTGCATTATGCAGGCCTCTTCAGGAGTTGAGAGCTTGCAACAGTGGTGGGATTCAAATAATTTAACAACTGGTTCTCTGCCCTAATGATTTCTTCCAACAACCAGTTCACCAAACTGCTCAGAAAGTTAACAACTGGTTTCTCCCGAAGTGGTGCAAACTGGCTGAATCCCACCAGTGGTTTGTAACCTATCTGGGTCCCCATATTTCCATTAAATAAGAAGAGAATATGAGAAGATTTCTATCCCTGCCCAGGGGTAGGATTCCACCGGTATAACAACCGGTTCGGTGATCGTGCACTCTGCATTTAAATAAGCTCTAATACTTACCTTCTACAGCAGTCCCTGTGAATAAAACAGCTGAGGCGTGGCAAACCGGTCTGCCACATGAATCAGCTATACTCTTAAAAAATGGAAATAAAGCACAGAAAAGAGCAGGGGTGGGCAGGCAGGCCAACATACTCGTCGCAGCGAACCGGTTCGCTGCCAGCTGATCTTCAGAACAAGGAGTTCGCCTGAACCAGTCCGAACCGGTAGAATCCCACCCCTGCCCCTGGCCCTGGAAAGGTTTCAGACTGAGAAGTCTAAACGGTTCTTCAACAAGAAACTGGTAGCATGGTCAAATATGCCATCAAAGCAAACTCAGAAGCAATTGGGAACTTCTCTCTAGCAGAATGTTGGAGAGTGGTTCTCTGAGGATGGGCTCCAGCACATGTCTGAAACCTCGGAAGACTAAAGCTCTGGTCCAGGACCCAGATTTGATCCTACAACCTCAAGTTATTGCTGGAGATATGTTGAGAAGGTGAGTTCACAAAATCACCAGGAGTTTAGCCTGACTAGATCAAAGGTGGTATTCAGCAGGTTCTGACCAGTTCTGGAGAACCACCGGTAATGGAAATTTTGAGTAGTTTGAAAACTGACAAATACCGCCTCTGACTGGCCCCACCCCCATCTATTCTCTGCCTCCTGAGTTCCAGTTAATTGGTTGGGTCTTCTTTTGTTGCCCTACACAGGAGTACAGAGCTGAAAAGCAGGTTAGTGAGGTGGAGAGGGAATGGAATTTTGTAATAACCTTCCCCCTGCAGTGGGGAGGGAATGGGGATTTTACAGTATCCTTCCCTTGTCACGCCCACCAAGCTACACCCACCAAGCCACACCCACAGAACAATAATTTTTTTTTAATCCCTGGACTAGATGACACCTAACCTATTAACTAAGATGCCGCATCTAATTTCTTGCTGCAGAAGACTCATATGACTACAGCTCTCAAGATTGATAGAAAGATTACAGCTCATCAAGCAACATCCAAGATTTGAAGTCAGGGAGTTTTGGAGTTGAACTCCATCCTTCTGCTCTTAACACGACATCAATTAGCACAGACAATCATACAAGCTGGCGGTGGGTCCTTTCTGTGGTACATAAGAAAGACACACAGTGTGGACATACCCTCAAGCAATGGAGAAAAAGCAAAAGCCCCAAACTGGGAAGAGTTTGTGAGATCCCAATTGACAAATGTTTGTGTGTTGCAGGGAAATCTCAGCAGGACTGAGAAAAATCTTCTCACTCGCTTAGAAGGAAGAAGCCACCAGCCTCTGATTTCAGAGTCTCCTATTAATAAGAGAACAAAACAAGATATAGTCAAGAGTTAGATTTCTCTGATGAGCTGGAGAAGTAAAGCCATCTTGAGTTTCATTTTTCATTTGGATGAGAAGGCCCTTCAACTGATGTTCAATCTGCATACGTAAAAGTGAAACATGTACTTGGAGTGAAGACATGCAATGGAAGCTCAACTGTCTGGAAATCTCTATTTGGACATTGAGCAAGAGTCTTGTAATGGGCTGGAGGAAAGCAGAGACATACCCACTAAATCAGAGATCACCAACCCTGGCAACTTCATGACTTGTGGACTTCAACTCCCAGGAGTTGTTGGCTGAAGAATTCTGGGAGTTGAAGTCCACAAGTCATAAATTGCCAAGGTTGGAGACCCGTGCTCTGAATTACCAAATTCCAATCAGGAGCCACATCAAATTTCAACATGTAGGGAAGATTTAAAGACACCAGCCCCTTCCTACACTTTCTGTTTTCATGAAAGATATTGAAGGCATTTATGAAAATAGTTGGCCTTTTTCATGTTGTCCTGCAGCTCCACTGTTGGTTTAAAGAGGATTGGATAACAACATAAGCTTTGTGCAGATGAAGCTCCAGATGTTTTATCTAGCAAGAAGAATAAGCAGTTGTTTAAGAATGCTAAAAGATCTGAAGAACAACTATAGAGTTTCTCTAAAATTACTGGGTAAAGGAAGCAGCCTGGAAGCAAATAGAAAATACTCTTAGAAAGTTGGAAAAGGAGGGCAAGTTGGAGGCTGGGATTGTTATTTTACAAAAGGCACTTAAGGAAATGCTTCTCAAGTTTGAAAATAACCCATCTGTTCGTAGCAGAAATGTGTGCTCTCATACAGGAACAGTTTTTAATCTTTTCCAGATCTTTGGAAAGCAGAAATTTCTAGAGATGGAAAATTTCAAGTCCAAACTCTCCCCTTCTGTCCTTATTTTCTGCGGTAGGGAATTGTCTTCCTAAGAAGTTCTGGGGTGCCAACACATTGGCTGCCTGCACAAATCATTGATAGTTTTAAAAAAAGTGTGAACTTCAGCACCACAGCTGTTATTCCTGAACACACTGTAAGGGTGACGGTGATATTTAATTTAGCCAGCTTTGTCATAAGCAAAGACTTTTTATCTGTTTATGTTTGGGTGTCTGCCTACATAGACAATTTATTTATAAAACAGTTCCAAGGCAATGCCATCCGAGCCAACAAAGTTACGTAAAATAACTTTAGCTCAAACCGGATCAGTACAAATTCATGAGTAGGTGGACATAAATCTTAGTGACAGCTTTTTTTTTTTAAAAAAAAGCAGGGTGGTGGTGAAATTATGGCATTAATATATTTAATGCCTCTCAACGTTCTTTTGTGTTTTATCATTTTGGACCCAATTGTATTTCTTCAAGTGGTCTTAAGTGGCTTCAAGATGCTTCATGAAGCCGGTGTAGAAGACGTCAACAGCTTCTGGTGGGATTTTTGTGGGGAGAAAAGCCAATCTGCATTTTTTAAAGACAAAGTAGAACTGGGCACTTATCCTATCCCAACAATGGGATTCAAATGTGGGAAAGACATCTAAGGACAATTTAAAGCAAGCTTTCCCCCATCAAATGAGGAAATGTGTGTATGCTTGTGTTGGCTTCTAGGTCCAATTTAAGATGCTGGTTTTCCTCTTCAAAGCCCCACATAGCTTGGGACTAGGTTATTTGAAGGACTATCTTTTCCTGGTCACATCTACCCAACCCACCAGAGTGGGGAGGCAAGGGGAAGTTATGAGTCCCCTCTCTTAAGGAAACCCATCTGGTGAGACCAGGAAGAAGGATCTCCCTCCCTGTGGAACATCATCCCTGTGGAGATAAATTGGCTCCCACTTTGACACTCTTTCACAAGGCCCTGAAAATCTATTTTTGTCAATGGGCCTGGGGACCCCTGAGTAGGATGGAGCCCATCAAATGGCTCATTTGATTGTTGTCTTCAGGGATGTGGGGTATTGTTTTTTCCATTGTTTTATATTGGGTTTTTATCTTTGTAAGCTGCCCAGAGTCACTCAGAGTTGGGAGGCCATATAAACTTTCATGAATGAATGAATGAATGTGTCAGCCTCCAAGAATCTTTCTTCTGGCTGCCATAGAAACAGGGTGAGGGAAGAATAATTGGGCTTTGTGGTGGGGAAGTTGGTGAAATGTAAAAGTTGGCATGTTTTCTTGAATATGCTCACTTGCTTACTGCACAGATGTAGCCTCTTATCTCTCTAGGCCAAGGTTAACTGTCTTGGCATACCAGATATTTTTATTTATTTTCTTATTTATTTATTTATTTATTTATTTTTATTTATTTATTTATTTATTTATTTGGTCAAGCGATTATAAAATAACAGGTATAAGTATATAGTTATGAATACTGAAACGAATACATATAAGAAAAATAAAAAGAAACAATAGGACAGGGACGGTAGGCACTTTGGTGCGCTTATGCACACCCCCTACAGATCTCTTAGGAAAGGGGTGAGGTCAATACTAGACAGTCTAAGGTTAAAGTTTTTGGGGTTTGGGGAAGAAACCACAGAGTCAGGTGGAGTATTCCAGGCATTGACCACTCTGTTGCTGAAGTCGTATTTCCTGCAATCAAGTTTGGTGCGGTTAACCTTGAGTTTGTATCTATTGTGTGTTCTTGTATTGTTATGGTTGAAGCTGAAGTATTCAAACACCACCTGAAGATGCCCCACATAACATTATACACACCTCAGGTTGGATGGTCAGTTTGAACTGTTGGGGGTGGGGACATGGGAGAACTTTCTATATGTGATTTTCGCACCTATTGCCTCAGATCTTGTATTTCTTCTGATGCTACCACTTCAGATTCAGTAACAGTCCTTTTCTCTATAATAATGGAGTCTAAGATTTTCTTTCTTAGATTTTGAATGGAGTTACACCTGACAGAATGTATTAATGTATGAATGAATGAACGAATGAATGAATTTCAGATGGATAACTACGCAGTTTAACATCATCTCTGATCCCTTCAGCTCATATTTATTTCCCCTCTCTTCCCCTGCTTAGGACAACGTAGCCTAAAAGCAATCTTCATTCACATCTATGACCACTGAACACTACAGTCACACCAACGCAGACATGCACCCCAAGTGACACAGACAGATAGGATGGACTCTGAAGATCAGCGAGAGGTAGAACATGCTAGCTGCCCATCTTTGTTTCAATCTCCATTGCTCTATTCCCTTGCAATTCCATGACATTCATGCCCACCGAGCATGAATCAAGTCTTTGTCCTTGTAGCGGTGAACCTGGCTCATTTGGTCTCCTGAGGTCATGCCTTTAAAGTGAGATAAAACCAGTAGACAGAAGAGAGGGGAAACGCTGGAGCCAACGGCACCTGTAGAGCATTCTGCGCATAGCTGAGGAATGAAACAGAGGGAAGGATTCCCAATGCAACAGCCCCACTTCAAAGACAGACTAAGCTCAAAAACCCAAGGAGAAACCATCTTGTGGTGGCTTTTGAAAGCATTCTTGGTCCTGAGAAGACAGAGGTCACTGTTCAAGCCAGTCTGGAAGGCAGACCTGCGTTTGAGTCACATTTTCCAAAGAGAAGCAGTGACTTCCAAAAAAGTTGGGTTCCTCATGATGTTTTGGCTCCAGGACCATGCCAAAACCAGCACTGCTTGGCCAAATAAATATACGCCGAATGCATTTCAATAGGAATCCTTATTCATTTGTGGGTCTTCCTTAACGGTATTTCTAGAAGCATTCGCCTTTGCAACCGGTTTCTGAATTCATGTTTCTCTCCACCTCCCATCCAGCCTTACCGCTCCGTCTGAGAACCTACAACCAGCCAACAGCTGGTCAAACACCTCCCACCCCACACACACCCCCTTCCCAACACAGACTGAGAAACAGCACTTGAGCAACAATTCAGAAAAGCAACTCGTAGCAACAACCCCAGTTGGCTCAAATGAAGGACGATACGCACGGCTATGAAATAACAAAACATACCTACCAACAAAGCTTTTAGACAAAATACTCTTATGAAGCACAGGAAAGTTTGCCCGTACCATTTCTCAAAAGAAGCCATATCACCCCAAAACAGTTCGTGAAAATTTGGGTCAGTTCAGTCTTGTTTGAGTAGGATATCGATCGTCAACCTTGATACCCAAGAACTTCAGTGAATTATAAATTACTCTCAGGTGACTTTCAGCCCAAACATTATGATAGCGATAATGAAACCCTCTGTGCTTTTCTGTTCCTTACCTGAGGCTAAGATGAACTTGGAAAATTCATCAAGGCTTCAGAGCCAAATGAGTCACGCTCTGAAATGAACAGTTGCCTTCTGTCCAGGAGACATTGAATAAGGAAGAGAGGCAGAAATAACTCTTTAATTTCATCCCAGGTTTTCTCCAAGGGTTTTCAATTTTATTTTATTTTTTGGACTCACTGCCAGCTGCACCACTGAGTAAAATGTCTTCAGACTGAGGGAGGGGATTCTTGCATTCTCCCCAATCCCTAATCCAATAAATGCCATTAAATAATCTCCCAAATTGGTTGCTGTTTTTTGGAAAACATCTCATTACCCAACTAGGTAGCATCATCAGTGCTAGAAGAGTGTGAGGCTTGCTCTCGTTTTATACACTAGTGATCTGCAAGTAGATAAAGAGAGCAAACCATACTCCCTTCTAACCAGTGGTGGGATTCAAAAAAATTTTACTACCGGTTCTGTGGGCGTGGCTTGGTGGACATGGCAGGGGAAGGTTACAGCAAAATCCCCATTCCCTCCCCACCCCACTAATCAGCTTTCCAGCTCCGTTCTCCTGAGCAGGGCAACAAAAGAAGACCCAGCTGATTAGCTGGGACTTGGGAGGCAGAGAAGAGATGGGGCAGGGCCAGTCAGAGGTGGTCTTTGCTGGTTCTCCAAACAACTCAACATTTCCATTACCGGTTCTCCAGAACTGGTCAGAACCTGCTGAAGACCACCTCTGCTTCTAACACTGATGATGTTACCTAGTTGGGTCATGAAATGTCTGCAAGAAAACAGCCAAGCTCAAAGTACACCAAGGACTCACAGTTCAACCCTGAGCTACAATATTCTTTTCTATCAATAATCTCCCTGGCCACCAGCTGGCCTCAGTACCTGTCACAAAATGAATCAAGCTCTCAACATTGTCACCAGCATAAACATTTTCACAGATATGTTTTTTCTAGACACATGTATTGCAACACTCAGGAATAAGCATATTGCAAAATCCAGAACAGTATTGGAAGATAACAGATTTGGTCACTTGTTTGTCTCCTATTCTTGTTAAGTAATGACTGAGTTGAGGTTTTGACTTAGCAACCGGCATGGCGCTTTCTAAGACAGTGGTTGCCAACCAGTGGGCCGGGGACCACTGGTGGTCCACGAGAAAATTTTGGTGGTCTGCAGAGTAATGTCCCCCCCAAAGCACTGCCCCCAAAGAAATTAGTCCAGGCTGCATGGGAACACAAGGCTACGCAGCCCACATGCCCACTCACCTGCTGGCCCCCACGCTTCAGCCGAGTGCAAACCTTACCTTGAGTAGAGCCGCACAAGCTGGAACTGGAAGGTAAGACCAATGGTGGGGGAGGGAAATCCACCCTGGGGTGGCTTGCTGACGTTGGTGGGAAAGTCGGTCCCATATTCCAGAGCTGCAGGAGTCACAGAACTGGCCTTTTGGTCATCCCGGAGCAGCTCCTCCAGTCCATGGCAGGCCAGGGTACCCGAGTGGAGGAGCAGCTGCTCCAGGATGACCAAAAGGCCAGTCCTGTGACTACTGCAGCTCTGGAATATGGGACCAACTTTCACCAACAGCAAGCCACCGTCAGTCAAAACTCATATTAGTGGTCCGCAGGATTTAAAATTATGAGTTGGTGGTCCCTGAGGTCCAAAAGGTTGGCAACCCCTGTTTTAAGATACCATGTGGTTAAAGATGAGCGATTGATTCACCGTGCAGCTCAGGGGTAAGGAATGTTTGGAAGGCCTACCATAAATGGGATAATCCTTCCCTGAGGGATAATAAATGTGGTAAATGAAACATAAGTAATCCTTGAATTACAACAGTTCTTTAGTGACTGTTCAATGTTACGATGATACCAAAAAAGCTGACTTGGGACCATTTTTCACACTTGCAACCATTGATCAAAATTCAGACGCGTAGCAACTGACTCATATTTATGACGGTTGCACCGTTCCGGAGGTCACGTGATCCTTTTTGGTGAACTTCTGACACCAGCCAAGTCAATGAGGAAGCCAGATAACAAGCATGTTACTGACTTAACAACTGCAGGCATTCCCTTACAGCAGAAACGTTGGTGTCGACTCATCAAACATTCCTATGCCTGTTTTAGTAGTTGCCATAAAAAAGGGGGGAGGGAGGAAGGAAATCTGGAAGAACAGTGCGGCAGTTTGAAAGCAGAAGTACATTCCAACTCTTATCTTTAAAAGATTGTAACTAGAATACCAGAGCTTTTGCCCACGAATATATTTAATTGGAGAACGTGAATGAGGACACCCAGCCCGTAATTGGAGAATGTGATTGATGACACCCAGCCTGTGAACGAGCTCAATTGGAGAATCTGATTTATGACACATCCAGAAGGGATGGGGGAAACAGGGTCACAAGGGACTGTAAATTATGTATGCCAGAGTTGGCTTCATACAGGGCAGTGCCTGACAAGCTTCAATGGTGGATATACATTGAGGACTACCCATAAAACAATTCCTTTGGCTCACCATCAAGCATGGTTTTTCCATCCCTCTTTTAAGACCTTCCTTGATTTTCAGGTGATGATCTAGTAAACAATGGAGATCTTACAACTTCATACTAAGTCCAAATGTATATTATTCTCCCGGCTATTGCAGCCATCAGAATAACAACTTCAACTCACCACCAAGCAAGTATACGCTCAGCATTTTCTGTTTATGGGCATCCCTCCCTTACAAGGAAAGTGCCAAGGCTGCAGTGGAAACTCTCCAAGTGGATTTTTATATCTTTGACAAAAATAAATACACTCTTAAGTGCTTTTTATATCTGTGACAAAAATAAGGTCCATTCTGCACTTTTAGGCTTTCGGCTATGCTTTGACGTATAATGAGGAAACAGAAGTAGAAGTCATGAAGGAAGAGGAAGAGAGGAAGGAAGAAAAAATGGATGGATGGAAGGAAGGAAGGAAGGAAGGAGAAGGGAGGGAGCAGAGAGGAGAAGAGGAGGGGAGAGAAGAGAAGGAAGGCTAACAATAACATTTGCTATGAATTTTCTGCCCTAAGAAAAATAATCTGATTTCTACAATAGATGCAAAAGCACATTTATATGCAATTTGTAAAACTGTCAGCATTAATATGCTTAATTGGTGGATGGAAAGGAAAATGAGACAGCAATTCTCACTAGCAATGCTGAATGTAATTTTTTTGGGAGGCAGTGGAGTAGGGTGTACAGAAAGAATAAATTGTATTTTTGAGGTGACCAATTAATTTGTTCCACATATTTTGCTTTTCTCTTTCAAATGAGGGAAACCCCTTTTGGTTCGTGACTATAATCAAAATTCTCTTCTCTTCCAAGGAGAGAAATAATTATGTTTAAGATTAACATTCTAAAGGGAGAGTCCTACTGAATTTCCAAGCAATCCATTTTGCACTATAGTTTTCTTTTCAATTTATAATCCAGGCTGGCCGGGGAATTCTGAGAGTTGAAGTCCAACACATCTTAAAATGGTTAGGGTTGAGTAACACTGCTTGATGCCAACAAAATATTTGTTTTAGGAATGACAATTGCTCCATTAAGATGAAGGCAGTTGCCACCTTTGTGGAAAGCATGGAACCATCACATTTATTAATTTATTATTATTTATGTATTAATTTTTTTGCCATTTATCTCCCCTATAAGGTGGAGATTGGACTTGGTCAATCCCAAACAATACAGCAGTTAAAAGCCTGGTATGAGCCCTTAGAGTTAAGGGAGAGAATCTTAGACATGTTGTCCACACAATCTTCCAGCTAAATTGCTGTTTTGGAAATGGTCACCTAGGAAACACCTACCGTAATATGCTCAGATTCATAAACCTGATGTATTTCATGCTGATATTTATAAACTACCTAAATGATATATCCCACGGGATGTTAGGTGTTAAAATAATACCTCATTTTTACATTGCATTCTATTTCAGGCCTGTGTTTTCACACATTTGACCATGTGGGATGCTGGCAAATGGCTGGGAAATGATGTTATGGGGCCATGGATGAGTAATTTACAAAAGGGTAAAGAGAAGTTCAGTGCTCTAAAAATGACAACAACCATTTTGTTAGTTGGAGTTCAGAATTTGCTTCCAGGTGAGTGGCGATCATGACTAGAGAGATCTACTTTAATGGTCAAAAAATGACCTTAGGCTACACACCTCTTCCTTAGGTCAAAAGTTGAATACAGAATAACAGAGTTCGTAAGGACCTTGGAGGTCATCTAGTCCAACTCCCCATCCAAGCAGGAGACCTACACAATTTCTGACAGATGGCAGTCCAGTCTCTTCTTGAAAGCCTCCAGGGATGAAGCTCCCACAACCTCTGAAGGCAACTTCTGTTCCATGGGTTGATTGTTCTCACTGTCAGAAAATTCCCCCTTATTTCCAGGTTGAATCTCTCCTTGATCAGTTTCCATCCATTGTTCCTTGTCTGGTCTTCAGGGGCTTTGGAAAATAGCTTGACCCCTTCCTCCTCTCTATGGCAGCCCCTCAAATATTGGAAGATGCTCTCCTGTCTCCCCTGGTCCTTCTCTTCACTAGACTAGCCAGGCCCAGTTCCTGCAACCGTTCATCGTATGTTTTAGCCTCCAGTCCCCTCATCATCCTATTTGCTCTTCTCTGCACTCTTACCAGAGTCTCAACACCTTTTTTATAGTGTGATTACCAAAATTAGATGCAGTATCCTAGGTATTAGTCTTACTAAGGTTTTATAGAGTGGTATTAGTACCTCATGTGATCTTGATTGCATCCCTCTGTTAATGCAACTTAGCATTGCATTGGCTTTTTGGGCTGCCGCTGCACCCTGGAGAGGAATGAACCGTTCTGACAATTTCATTTTCTCACAGTTCCAAATCACTGCAATTCTGCATCAGTTTTTACTATGTTCAGGACAGAAAATCCCACCATCACCCATTATCCCCAGACACTTTTGTCTAAGGACAACATGTGTTCACAGTTTTCCCTTGATGTGTTTCTTCTAGCGAGTTACTTTCTGAGCCTTGGTGGCTCAGGCTGTTAATTGCCTGCACTTAAGTTCCAGCTGCCTACAACTGCTGTAGGCTCGAATCCCACCAGGCCCAAGGTTGACTCAGCCTTCCATCCTCTCGGGGTAGGTAAATTGAGGACCCAAGATTGTTGGGGGCAATTAGCTGACCTTGTAAAAATGCTGCTTAGTAATAAGCAGGCATATACAATGGAATGAAGGCTATTGCTGAGTGCATTGGGTTGTATCCCAAAAATTGTAAGCCGCCCTAAGTCTCCAGAGAAGGGCGGCATATAAATGTAATTAAAAAAAAATACCCTGTTTTGTGTGCAACCTTCACTAAGTCGCATTCCTATGAACATAGAATATTCCTGGGCTACGATGCACATGTCTCTAAGGCCATATCCACGAAAATTTGGATTTTGCCCTGAAACAACGCTCTGGTTCAGGATCAGGTTGCATATATCTCACATCTCAAGGCAAAACTATTCCATGAATTTCTATCCCTTTCTGCAAGTTTGCATATCACAATGAGCTTCTTGGAAAGAAGATGAGAATATATCATATTTTGGGGCATGCTAAACACATGTGTTTGTCCCATCCAACTGGGTCAGATAGAGTGGGGCATGCCCCAAATCCTCTAAGGTGCTTCCAGCTGAAGGGACATGGGGGGAACATTCATTTTCCATAGTGGTCCTTGCCCTGTGCTTCTCCTGGGGATCCAGTAGGTCCATATCCTTTCAGACTTCTAAAAGATTGCAAGCTAGCTTGTCCCCAGGATGAGGAGACAGGATGGGATGGGAACTCAGTTTTGTTGGATGCGTCCAAGGAGGATGGCTAAGGCAACAGGGGTTTGTTTTTATGGTCTGTATTGATTCTTATTTTTACTGTTGCTGTGAGCCATCCAGAGTTATATCCTAACAAGGCAACCACATAAATGTTTCAAATAAATAAAATGTGTTTGCTTCAGGAGAGATAATGAAAAAGGAACTGATGCTGAAATCTCTGTCTCTCTCATCTATCTATCGATCTATTGATCTACCTCTATTTCTTTCTCTCTCTCCCTCTCATCTCTCATCTATCTACCTATTTCTTTCTCTCTATTATCTATCTATCTATCTATCTATCTATCTATCTACTATCATCTAACTATATCTATCATCTATCTCTATTTCTTTCTCTCTCTATCATCTATCATCTATCTATCTCTATCTTTCTCTCTCTATCTATCTATCTATCTATCTATCTATCTATCTATCTATCTATCTTCTATCCTATCGACCTACCTACCTATCTATCGTATCATTTATCTTTCTACTGACATCTCCATTTCTCTCTTCTCTCTCTCTCTATCTATCTATCTATCTATCTATCTATCTATCTATCTATCTATCTATCTAGTTTGACTTCAGTTCATGAGGGAAGAGCAGAGGGAATAAAAATGCCCTGCTTTCTTCCCTTCTTCTCATCTTCCATCAAGTCCTAAAACTCTCAACAAATTAACAAGAGTGAACATATTCTGCAATAGCGATTCATTAAAAATAAAAATCTATAGAAAAGTCAAACTCCACAGAAGAGCTTTCAGGCTCATGAAGATAAATAGCAGGAGGGGTTTTCTTGGTGCATCTGGATTTCTACTGAGTAGACCTCTCCTTCCTTTTTAATTTCTTGCCAGAGGGCTGAAAAGTCCAAGAAGGTTCTTCTATGACAACTGCAAAAAGGTCCCCACTTGTAACGCAGCCACATTTTCTGGGAAGTCTAATTAATATGCTGGAAGACATATGATGGAATACTAATTACCAGCGAGACATATGGAAAACATATGTCAAAAGGACATATGGAGAAGCTTTCAGCAAAGGGCACTTGAGGACATATTAATGTATTAATTGTACCAAGTTCTGATGAAGAATGCTCTTTTGCTAGAAGTACTAATATTCCCTTGAGTCTTCAAGAGCTATGGTTGCACAGTCTTTAGAATGCAGCATTCCTTCCTTCCCTCCCTCTCTAACTCCCTCCCTCCCTTCACAGTGGTTAGAATGCAGAATTGCAAGCTAACTCTGCCCACAGCCAGGAGTTTGATTCTGACCACTTCAAGGTTGACTCATCCTCCCATCCTTCCGAGGTCGGTAAAATGAGGACCCAGATTGTTGGGGGCAAGAGGCTGACTCTGTAAACTGCTTAGAGAGGGCTGGAAAGCACTGCAAAGTGGTATATAAGTCTAAATGCTATTGTTATTGCTATTCAATTATCTCCAACAGGGCCAAAATACGGATATTGAAATAATCCAACAGACCTACCTTGTGTGCATGCATCTTGCTCCTTTCCTTTCCATCTTTTTTTTAAAAAATTAAGTCCATTTTAATGTTAATATGTATTATTTTAATATCTCAATGTTTTGTCTTGCTGTCTTAACTTGGCTACAAGCCACCTAGAGGTGCCTCCAGGCGAGACAGGCAGCATATGAATGGAATAAATAAAATGGAAAAATGAAATTTCCAAATGGGAAGACAGCAGGTTAGAGATGTATGATTTCTCTTATCAGTTTATGACTTCCCTTATCAATTCAAGAATGAAGCAAAGAGTAGAAGTTTAAAATAACTTCTGCAAAGCAATATTTGATGTAGAAAGATGTCCTAAATACCTTAAACCAGTCTGTCCCATTACCCATTACTTAAACCCTCCAAATCATTCATCTTGTTTGTCAACTCTACAGGCAAGTAAAGGCAGGACATTATTTTTGCCTTTGGTCTTCATCTTCATCATCATCATAATCTTTGTTTTCCACTCTGGACTATTTCCTTACACCTGGTTGACCTAGTCTGGACTCAGAAGTCATCTCGATATGTTGAGAAGAGACCCCAGGCTATTTTGGGAAGTTGAAATCTGCAAACCACTTCTTGTATGACTGCCAAGAAAACAAAATTAATGCAGCCTTGAAGTCAACAGGAGCCAGTTGTGATTGGAAGGATGTTTTTTACAGTGCCACATTCAAAAATGAACATGTTTAGACATGAGTCTAACAGAGGTTAATAGAGCAGAGGGTCAAGATTTGGGCATCTGGGAGAAGAAATGAAGGACTTCAGACCACCAAAAATTCAAAAGGATGAGAACTTTACTGCTGAGTTCCCAGAATTCAGATTATCTGGCTGAGCCAAATCTCTGAGAAACAAAGTGAAATCTCACATCCAGTGTAATCACAATTACTCCTAAACTATAACAGTGCTGAGAAAAACCAAAGATGCTTTTCGAAAGGCAACTGGATTGTCTTATTTCCCTTGAAAATACTTCAATATTTAGAAAGACTCAATATATTCTACTATATATATTGAAAGCAGCAAGGATAGCATTCACACAATGTTAGAAACAAAGTAACACGCCATCAGAGGAATTAGTAATTCAAAAAATCTTAGATTGTGCTGAAATGGATAAACTTACGTTAAAACTAAAGGATAAAAAAGAGTCAGAGTATTACGACGTTTGGGACAATTGGTACCAATGATTGAACAATAGAAGTAAGAATAATGGAGATAAGAAAATTGTAGACAAATGTATATGAATGTATACAAATGTATATATTTATATGAGATCAGTATATGTAATAATGATGTCACTGTACTGTTATTGTTAAGATCAAGATTTGTAAAATGTGAAAGAGAATAAGAAAAAGAAAATATTTCAATATTTCTTGGATGAGAAATGAAACATTTTCAAGGGGAAAAAACCAAGTCCAGTTGCCTTTGGAAAATAACCTTTGGAACAACCATGACCTGGATGATTGGGAATCTCCATAGACAGTGCTGAGGACAGTGCTTACAACCACCATGAGATTCCCACCATGACCAGAGGGATTCGCTTCACAACCCAGGCAAAAAGGAGGTCGTTCAATTGGATGCAAGTGATTTCACAACCACATCACTTAGCGATGGGAGTTCCCAACCCAATGGTGGACTTAAATCAAGGAGTACCTATTTTAAAAATTAACTCAGTTATACAGACTAGCTCTTTGCTATTAGAAATAGAACTATCTCAGGCAGAATTCCACAGACCTAATTGGGCAGGGGAAAATCAAACTCAGAAGACCATTTTGTTTGATCTTTGATATACTATTCCCAAGCTCCCTGTTGTGAAAAATAGGAACTGTTCAACGTTATTAAGTTCCAAAATATATACTTTTTAAAAACAAAACACCAAAGAGCTCCTGCCTGCAGACCCCAGTCACTGCTGATTACTGGTGATTATATTGCCACAATGCTTGGCTTTATAACTTTGTGGTTTTGCGGAAAATCCGAGTCTTTATTAAAGGAAATTCCTTTAATTTTTTTTTTCCTTTAGCGATTCGCAAGAGAATCCTTACCTGTCCACTGGTGTCCCAAAGGATTACAGCCTTTCCATCAAACTCGCTGCTTTGTGCATGACCCAAGGAAAGCTAGGAGGCTGTACAGTTATCTCCCTTGGTGTAATTCTAAACCATACAACCTACTACCTCAGCTTGGATACATGCAAGAAGTCAAAACAATAATAATAATGATGATGATGGGGGTAGAGGGACAGAAAAATAAAAGGAAGCATCGTCTTCCAGAGCCCAGTGGACTTTCACGAAAGTCTTCGGGTTGGCCAGAAATACAGCTGACCCCTACAAATTAATTAAATGGGGAATGTTTTTCATTCCCAGCTCAAGAACCATTAAATATCAAATCAATAGCGAGCAGACAATACCAAGCATGGAAGGAGACAAGTAATCTGCAGGGGAACTCAAAGCACGTTAAGGAGACACACTGGCTGAAAATCCTTCCAAACTGGAATTTAGTTGGTCTGGGCAAGAGGCTAATTAATGTCCAACTATAGAGATATGTCATCCAGCTGGCCAATCCAACATTATTCTGCCAAGGTTCAATATGATGCATTGTATTTTAGCATTGGTGTCTTTGAGAGGGCTCTTACTAAAAAAGAAATATTTCTCAACCTTGGCAGCTTGAAAATGGATAGTCCTCAATTTCCAGAATTCTACAGCCAGCTACGCTGGATGGGGAATTCTGGGAGTGGAAGTCCATCCAACCTCAAATTGCCAAGGTTGAAAAATGTTGGTCTAACATATCTCTTCAGCTGGGCTCCAAGTTGATTTTCTTATTAGTTTTATCTGAAATGTAGCTTATATCAAAATGCCATGAACTGGAAAGCTAATGTTGTTCCACATCATGCCATATTGCAAATATGAAAGAAGAGGCTAACCTTTGTGCTATGGTATTATACTTTTAGCAGCAAAGATGATTGATAAATGGAATTTTGAGCGGAAACGGTTCAGGTAACTATTTTAGGCTGATCAGCAGATAAGCAAAACAGCTCATTTTTCCAAGATGAAGAGCATAAAGTGGGATTTTTTTTAAAAAAATGGACAAAAAGTTTACAGGGCAAAGAATAGTGATAACAGGGTGATGTTTTTCACAACCACATAACTTGGGCTGCAAGGAAAATCCACATCCAAGCACAAATGAAATTTAACTGGAATAAAAAGAGGAAAATTTTCCCACAACATTTCAAAGAGAAGGCTGACAGATTCCAACTGAACTGAGGGGGGAAAGGTCATGAAATTATAGCACATGAGATCAAGATGTTCAGCCAATCAGAATTAATAAATGACATTGAACTCTATCAACATGATTACTTTGATGATGTTAAAAGACTTTCATATTTTAAAAGCACTTTAGTCACTGTGCCTCTGTAGCAAAATATTACAAAAATCACCTGCTGACCAAGTCTACCAAATCTGTAATTGTTACCATCTCCTCTACTGGAATTATTACATTCAAGAGGAACAACATTTTGTAAGACTATTTGGTTGATCTTTAGTAAATGAAAGATGCCACCTGCTAATTTTGGTGGAACTTACTCCAAAATAATTCCAAATAGATTTATCATCTGCATAGGCCTTAAAAACATTTTTCAGGAAGCAAGATGTAAAGCTGTCAAGATAAACTTCATTGAAGTACGGCTGAAAATTCACTCAAATGAAGGGACCATCTTTACAATCAGTTGCAAATGGGTTATTTGAAGAGTTGACCCATAAACAATTTCTGTGGGGTACAGCTGGAAAACACTTTGGATTTGATTTGGAAGAAGAACACATTGCTGTGGGGATGCATCACAAGTTTGAGGTTCATTAAAGTAGCTATGTCTTTTTCCAGGATTGTGTCACTACTGTGAGAAGGCTTCTACTACAGCTGTGTGATTCTGGATGCAGATTTGGCTACTTTAGTGAGTTCTAGATAGAAGACATGCTACTATTCCCAAATGTTGTGAACATCCAACTGTAACCATAGCATTATACAGCTCTAATCTGGTTCTGAATTCACATACAACATTTATGCACCAGTAACATTTTATGTCATCTCCCCTTAATTACTGAGACCTGACTTTTTCAGAATTTTGTGTTTCTATTCTCAACTCTTTTTTTGGGGAAAAAAAAAGTACAGATATTAAGGAAACTCAAGCGTACACACAAAAATACTTTCTTAAAAGCTTCCAAAAAATACAAACCTAGCAGTAATATGCAAAAACAGCATTATATGAAACAAATCATGGAAAATTCGTTGTATTTTTTCTTTTGGAATCAAATTTTGCAAACTGATGTAAAAACTGCCAAAATTAATTCAAAGTCAAGAAAAAAGCAGAACCGAGCAGGCTAAAATTAGGAGATGAAAGCAAGTTTGGTTTTGTAATAGATCTGTCATCTCAACAAGGAGAGATTCGTGATATTGGCCAGCCCTTATCATGGTGTCATTTGGTGGCAAGTCAAAGAGACTGCCCTTCACCTTGGTACATGGATAAGGATCTGTCTACAAGCAGGCTCCATACTACTGGGACACTGGCCAGGGTCATCACTATTTTATTTATTTATTTTTTATTTATATCCCGCCTTTTATTTTTACAAATAACTCATGACAACAAACATATCCAACATAGCTTCCTCTTCCTGTTTTCTCCACAGCAGCCCTATGAGGTGGGTTAGGTTGAGAGAAAATAATTGGCCCAAAGTCACCCAGCTGGCTTTCGTAGCTAAGGCAGGACTAGAACTCCCAGTCTTCTGCTTTCCTACCATTCCTTTAGGAAGTTTCATTTTTCTTTTAGGTTAACCATTGCCTCTAACCTACGTTTCCCTATTTGGCAGGATCTCCTTGTTGATTTTGAAGTGATTTTCACCAATTATGTCTTTACCCAATTAGTGCAATTATAGATAATTATGTAATTAGGGTGAATATGTGCAGTCACATAATAACAATGTGACAATACAGTATGTGCTGGTGTCATGAAGGCATTTGTGAGTTAAATGCAGCCAGAATGGAAGTAAAGCTTCTCTTAAATTTGGATGCTTTGGTTTTTTTAAAATGCCTTTTGATTAACTTGAGCTCTTGTTTTTCTAATGTTTCCAACCATGTTTTAACAAGTAGAAACAATTGTCGGATCCATTTGTGTTGGATTGGCAGATATATCCAATGGCAGTTGGAGGTGGTTAATTTAAGCACTTATTAACCTCTATGTCAGGGGTGTCAAACTCACATCGTCATGTCGTGGCATGTGACATATTGGGACTTTTTTCCCCTTGGCTAAACCGGACATGGGCATGGCCTACATATGACGCATCTGGCCCACAGGCCGGGAGTTTGACAGCCTTGCTCTATGTGGTTTCTTTTCTTTTCCAGGAGCTTCTGGTCAGTTAAGGGGGTCTGACTGTCAACCCTGAAGCGAACCTGGCTGAGGCCATCTTTGAAGCATCAGGATTGCCATCCAATGTGTGTTGAACTTGGAACAAGGAGAAAACTCAGAACCAAAGAATACAATACTATGTGGAGAACCCTAAATATTTTTCAACATATTGAAGATTATTTGCAAATCTTCTACCTCAGGAGGTGTAAGGCACCCTGAGGTGAATTCTTCCCTCCTCCTTTTCATATCTTAAGTTTTGAAACAGTCTTTAGAATTACAGGTAGTCCTTGACTTACAACCTTCTGTTTAATAACCATTGGAAGTTACAATAGCACTGCAAAAAAGTAGCACGACCATTTTTCACACTTGCGACCGTTGGAGCAGGTCATGTGATCGAAATTCAGATGCTTGGCCACTGCTTCATAGTTATGACATTTGTGGTGTCCCAGGGTCACATGATGTGATCTATTGTGATCTTCTGACAAGCAACGTCAAGGGGGAAACCAGGTTCACTTAACAACCATGTTACTAACTTAACCACGGCAGTGATTCACTGAACAACTCTCGGCAAAAAAGGTTGTAAAATGGGACTGCCTCACTTAGTAACAGATTTTGGGGGGCTCAATTGTGGTCATACGTTGAGGACTACCTGTAATGTCCTACTCACAATGAGGCATTTGACTAGCCGGGAATATAAGGAGTTGAAGTCCAACATATGAGGAAGGTTCTGGAGGATGTTGGTGATTCAGGAGGAAAGACCAAGAAGCTAAAAGATGCTGCGTGATGGAGGTGGTATATATGCACTGGAAAAAAGGCCTCAACATAATGTTATGGTAAATATTTGTAGACAGATGATCCCAGATTTAACCCAGCTACCTCTTGTTACAAGAATCAGAGCTGTTGGAGGTGAACCTGTTGTTGAAATGAGCCAATGCAAGGCAGCTTATTATATCGTTTTATGTGTATATTTAGCTGGTACACACACATACGTTTCAGAGCGCAGAGCTATTAATCACTTCTGCTGAGGAACAAGCTTCCTTAACTGTTACCTGCCCAACAGCTAATTCATCCAGTTTCCTCTCATCCTACCTGGCTGAGATAAGAATTGTCATTTTAAGAATTGGTGCCTGAGCTTTTCTGCCCCTCCTCCTTCCCTGACTCCTTTCTCTTGGGTAGCATGGTTGTTGTTTTTTTAGAGCTATTGGTCTTCATGATAGAATTAATATACTTTAGTTAGCAATTGATCTTTCACCAGGGTGTGTGTGTGTGTGTGCAAGTCTATTTTACATATCCAGCCTTTGTCTTTTCTTGGTCTATGCCAGACAAAGAAAAACCTTCTTCCTCACAGAAGTCTATCATTTTTAGATTGCTACTTCCAATACTTAAGGACCAGGAGGTGCAGACATAATCAATTATCTACTCTGGGAATAGCAAACCAGAAAGCAAGCAAGCAATGTGGCAATTAGGTTTCTTCATCTTCCAGAACTCTGATTCAGGAATTGGCTTGCGACAACAGTCCTGCCCTAAAACAAAACAAAGCAAAGCATTGTGGCAAAGCATTGTCTTTGGGAAGCAGAAAGCATCCATGAGCAATTCCAATCTTAACGCACGCAAGAAGGCATACTAACCAATGCTACCAAGAAATGTAACACAGGACAACCCATCCAGACATGTCTGATTGCTGACCGATAGGGGGAAAAAAAACGCTTGGAATCCCCCTCAGCTGTCTTAGCTATTGTGGAACCACAACTTAGAAGCTGCACACAGGATATCTAAATGTCACGGATGATAGTAGTTGCAATCCGATAATATCTGACTTGCTGCAGGCTTCCCAGTTCTGCCTTAGATCTCAAATCAATATTAGGTGTTTTCCTGTATATAGAAGAGAAACAGGGAGGGGCCTCCTGCAGACAGTGTAATCAAACCTCTTGTATATTCCAACAATTACATGCAGGCTATACAATCTGGAATTGACTACCAAAAAGAGGGAGGGAGGGAGGAGGGAGGGGAGGGGAGGGGAAGGGAAGGGAAGGGAGTGGAAGGGCTGTGTGGTTGTATCCATTCAGAGCAGGCAATGTTTGGTGAAATCTTCAAAATCAGAATATGAGTAGGCCAGGGATGTCAAACTCAAGGCCTGGGGACTGGATCCAGCCCGCATTGTATTTAGATCTAGCCCACATGGCTGCTCTGGAAACAGTGAATGACTGGCCTGCAGTGTTTCTGCCCATGAAAACAGAGCTCGGGAGGGCTGTGTGGGGCCTTCCCAAGGTCCGTTTTCATTGACAGAGGGCTGCAAGAGGCCATGGCAGCCGAAAACAGAGCTCAGGAGCCCGTTTTCACTGGCAGAGGGCTTGGGCCACCACAGGCACCTCCAATACAAGTGATGTTGAGCTGGCCACGCCTACCCTGGCCATGCCCACCCCAGCCCCCCAAGGTCAAACTCAACCCTGATGCAGTCCTCAATGAAATCGAGTTTGACACCATTGGAGTCGGCTGAGTAGGGTGACTGGTAACAAACAGGAAAGGAAATGTTGGAAGTTCTGGTTGGCAGACTAAGAACCCACAGCCTCTGGAAACTGGACTGCATCCCCCAAAATCCCTTGCCATTGGCCTTGCTGTCCGGGGCAGTGGTGGCTAACTTTTTGGGGCTCCCGCGCTGAAAATTGCGTGTGCGCTTGTGCTTGTGCACTCGCGTGCCAGCACCCAGAAGGCAATGTATGTGGGGGGCCACGCCCCCTGTGCATGCATGGGTAACCTCCCGCATGTGCCACGCATCTCTGTGCATGCATGCACATCTCCCATGCACCCCATGCGTGCCAGAATACCACACAATCAGCTGTTGGGTGGGCAGCGTGCATGCATGTGCAGTAGGACTCTTCGGGGCAACCTCTCACACATGCCAGCAGAAGTGGCTCTGTGTGCCACTTCCGGCACACGTGCCATAGGTTCGCCATCACGGGTCCAGGGTAAAGGGAGATGGGGATCCCAAATAGCTACCGTGTTTCCCCGAAAATAAGACACTGTCTTATATTTTTTTTGGCTCCCAAAAACACACTAGGTCTTATTTTCGGGGTAGGTCTTATATATTTATGGTGCCAAATAGTGTGTGTGAGTGTGTGTGTGTGGGGTGTTTCGTGGGTGCACGGTTGCTCCCTGAAAAGTCTTCCTGGAACTGGAGATTTACACTAGGTCTTATTTTCGGGGTAGGTCTTATATATTTATGGTGCCAAATAGTGTGTGTGAGTGTGTGTGTGTGGGTGTTTCGTGGGTGCACGGTTGCTCCCTGAAAAGTCTTCCTGGAACTGGAGATTTACACTAGGTCTTATTTTTGGGGTAGGTCTTATATTAGGGCAGGTTTAGAAAATAGTGCTAGGTCTTACTTTCGGGGTAGGTCTTATTTTCGGGGAAACACGGTATAAGTCACAAGAAAAGACATTCCTGGGCAAAAGAAGGAGTTCTCTGAAATAGATAGACGAGTGCTCCTGATTTGGTTCAAAAAATGTGGTGAGGCTTCCAACGCGTGGACAAGAGAAGCTCAGCAATAGTGCATCTGTTGGCATACTGGTAGTCCTTGTCTTACAACCAGAAGTGGAACCAGAATTTCCATTGCTAAGCAAGGTCGTCGTTAAATTGAGCCGCACCCAATTTTTGCAACCTTTTGGCCACAATTGTTAAGCGAATCACGGCAATGGCGAAATGTATCCAACTCCCCCCCATTGACTTTGCTAGTTGGAAGTTGGCTGGGAAGGTCACAAAATGGCGATCAGATGACCTCGGGAACATGCAAACCATCATAAATTGCTATGCACCCAACTTTTATTTATTTATTTTTATTTAATTCGACTTATATGCCGCCCCCTCTCCCGAAGGACTCGGGGCGGCTCACAGCTAAAATACAATACGAACAATAAATTACCTAAAACTGTATTAAATTGTAAGCCGAACTAACATTAAAACCCCAACATTAAAATAAACAAACCTCAAAGAGTCAGCACAGCCCAGATTGTAAAAACTTTTGATCCCATGACTGTGGGAATTCTGCGATGGCTGTAAATGAGAGGACCGGTCATAAACCATTTTCTTTCCTTGCCACTGTAACTTCGACAGTTGCTAAATGAACAGTTCTAAATTGAGAACTACCTGTACAAAATTACCTGCTTCAGTCCCAGGTAAGGATGCAAAAGAGGCTGGTTTGATACTGCTCAGAATGGCTGCTAGCCAGGGTGGTTCATCTAACTTAGGATGGACCACATTGGCTTGCAGCCATTCTATGTTAGATAAACCTATGAACTATTTAGGACAGGGGTGTCAAACTCAAGGCCCACAGGCTGCATCCAGCCTGCAGGGTACTTAGATCTGGCCTGCAGATCCACCCTGGAATCAGCGAAGGACCAGCCTGCGGTGCCTCTGCCAGCGAAAGTGGATCTCAGAAGGGACACGCATGGGCCTCCTGAGCTCCGTTTTCAGCCACGATGGCCTCCTGCATCCCTCCACCAGTGAAAACGGAGCTCAAGAAAACGGAGCTCATGCATGGGCCTCCCAGGCTCTGTTTTTGGCTGTGATGGCCTCCTGCATCCTTTTGCACGTGAAAACAGAGCGGTCCTCCCGGGCTCCATTTTCACTGGCAGGGGGATGCAGGACACCTTTGCAGCCAAAAACAGAGCCTCAATGAGTGACATCAAGTTGGCAACACCTACCCTAGCCATGCCCCCTCTGCCCCCCAAAGTCAAACACAACTCTGATGCGGCCCTCAATGAAGCCGATTTGACCCCCTCCCGGTTTAAGATAAGTCAGCTCATCTATATTAATTAAAACTATTAAAAAAATATGTGCTCCGTTCCTGTCTTGAATTGACTCTGATCTCCTTACATTTAGGCCAAGTGGGACCACTTTAAATTTTGCTCTATATTTATAGAGGAGACAAAAACAGAGGGAACAAGGGCAGATCAGGTTTCGGAGGGCAGAGTTTCCATTTTGCAAACCGGGGAACCTTTGCAGCCTGTACATCCATCATTTGTGCATTGGCCAAGCAGACACATACCTATAGATACAAGCTTGTGTAGGATAGGAGCACAAGTTCGGATCTACGGGTTTGTGGCAACCGGCAGGAAGGTCTTCTCGTTAATGGCAGTAGGAGTGGTAACATTCCCAACCACAAACCTAATCAACCACTTCTGGAAATGAAACACAAACCTGTAACAAACGGTCAAAAGTCAGGCTGAGCCTTTGCAAGACGCGCCATAAAAGCAGACAAAGAAACCTCCCTTTGTTCTGAATTCTGGTGGTGGTGGTGGGGAATGAAAGATCATTTCTCCACCACGGAGGTCTCCAAAAGACAATCCTGAAGTTCAATGTGGATCACTCACAAACACCGGCTGAACCATGGATGAAAATCTGGGCCAAAAGTCCATTCTCTGCTCCAATCCTAGCCCTTTTTTTAATTGTTCCTGGTCCGCGTTCTTGTTAAGCTGGCCAGTTCTTTCTGTTTCATCCCCTTTCCAGTTCTCTCTAGTTTTCCACTTCTATTCCTTTTTTTCCCCAATGCTACTCAACAGTTTGTGGCTTCTGGTGAATACTGAGCAGGCTCAGGCCACATTGGTCTGTTTTGTTCTTCTGAATCCCAAAAGATTTCCCGAGCAACCGATTGTTTCTCCCTGGTCTTGCTTTAGCTTTAATCCTGTTGGCACCACCTGAGTTGGGTATTAAAAGGCCAAACCGCTCCCCTGTTCGGAGGCAACAAAGGAGCAGCTGCTAAGGAGAAACAGAGAGGGGAGGGGGAAATACCACCCCTCCTGTCTTCTTCTGCTTCTCGGGGTTTTTTGGGGGGGCGGGGGCATTTTCTTTCTTGTAGCTCCTCTTCAGTTTAAGGCAGGAGAATTGCCTTCAATATTACTTTCCAAGGAGAAAAAGAATCTGGAGAAAATTCCAGGGATCCTTTGTGTTTGCATGCTTGTTTTTTTTACCTAGAGGCCAGGAGACGTCGGCGAGTGTTTTGTCTTTCATCATGCAACCATTTCTCCAATATCCTATAGCCTCCTTGGCTTCCAACAGTTCTGTTCAATCTGGGTAGCAGAGGTCCTAAAGAAGGACCTTGGTAGGTTTTCAGATGTGGGCAGCCAGGAAGGCCTTGTAATGGAAAACAGCAACACTCAATATATCACCTCCTTCGGTGAAGGAAGCTGCAAGATGTCTCCAAAAGAAGCCCAGAAGATGTCCTCAAATACCCAAGTATCAAGTCATACCATGGAAACCTCTTTCACAGCTGATAAAAACTTCTGAGAAACCAAGAGGGAAGTTTCTACAGAACATTGTTATTGTGAGATCAAGGATACTGGACCACTGTTTCCTACATTGGTCAAATGTGTCTGTCCAGGACATCAACATGTCTCTGAATTTCCTTGGTCCCCTCCAGCATTCACCTGCCAAAAAGGGAAGGTTTTTCACTCTCTCCCCTTATGCTGGGTGAGAACCCTCAGTGACACACCCAGTGGGATAACTTGGTCTACTATTTTTCTTTCTTTCCATAATTGCTTGTTTAAAAGCCCCCATTCATTCCAGCCTGTGCTTACCTATTTATGTCACTTTAGTAAAGGTAAAGGTTCCCCTGGCACATACATGCTAGTCATTTCTGGCTCTAGGGGGCGGTGCTCATCTCCGTTACAAAGCCAAAGAGCCAGCGCTGTCCGAAGACGTCTCCATGGTCATGTGGCCGGCATGACTAAACGCCTTCGAAGGCACATGGAACACTGATCCCTTCCCACCAAAGGTGGCCCCTATTTTTCTACTTGCATTTTTACATGCTTTTGAACTGCTAGGTTGGCAGAAGCTGGGACAAGGAACGGGAGCTCACTCCATTACACAGCGCTAGGGATTCGAACCGCCGAATTGCCGACCTTTCTGATCGACAAGCTCAGCGTCTTAGCCACTGAGCCATTGTGTCCCTTTAAAAAACAACCACCATATTTACAGTCATTTAGGGCCCTTGGAAACAGTGGTATATCCCTGAGCAGATATCTTAAAGCTTCTTTTTTAAATCTAGAGTATGGGATTTATTTTTTAAAAGAAAAAAAAGCATTTATTAACCTTATTGGCCTTGAAAAATGAAAGATTTAGTGGTTTGACCGCCAAACCTTAAGAGCTTAAGTCATCTTTCTCAAGTCTTTAGAACTTGTTGGGTACAATTTATTTAATTATTAAATTTATTGGCTACCCAGTCTTACCGCAGCTCACTCCATTACACGGTGCTAGGGATTTGAACCGCTGAATGCCGACCTTCCTGATCGACAAGCTCAGTGTCTTAGCCACGGAGCCACCGCGTCCCTGTATGCCACTTTATATAACTACAATATGTAACATTTTGAGGCTTCCATGGTACGACTTGTTTTACTTCTCAGAAATATTTCTTTAATACCACCCTATGTCAATATTAGCTTCAGCACATTATGCCATCAAATATCAAGAAGACAAATAAGTAGAACTTCCTACATCATAAAATAAACAAACAGATAAATCAACGCTGATAGTAGATCTGAAGCCACCAATCCTTCCAGCTCTATGATTCTAGGAGTAAGTAACTTGAGCCCAGCGCGGTACTATAGACATTCTGCATGTTGCTGAACTACATCTCCCAGCATTCCTCACTATTGGCTGTGCTGGTTGGGAACTGCTTAAATTGCAGGCTATCAACAACTGGAAGTCCATACTACTAAGCTGTTATAATGCCTAAGGAATTTTTAAAATGTTTTTATTTGATACTCCCAAATAAAGCAATGTTCCAGGCAGGACTTTGGATACATGGGAATTCGTGAATGAAATCACATTCATTCTCCCGGGGTTCTGATCCATCTCTTTGAAGGAGGTAATCAGTGTTAGGGAATCAGCCAATGGCTTTTCATACAATCCTGTAAAATTCAGGGTCGATTGAACTATCCGTGGTGATTACCCTTGATTACATCAGGATAGAAGCTCATATTCTAATTTTTGAGTTTCCAATTATGGAGAAGCTGCAACCATAGAGCATATTAACCTATAGTTTGCTCAGCCATGGCCTGCTGGCAGATGCACTGGAGAATTCATGCCTTATATTCTGCCCTATTGACAAACCAAAGTGATTGAGCTTACACAATATGTTATGTCAACACTACACAAATTATGTTAGGATTTGCTAAGAGATATGGCCCAGTAAGAAAGGTGGACTGGAAATACTTTTTGTTTGATCCCATGGAATTATTCTCATCTCCTGCGGTTGAAAGAGTAGCGTGGGTTACAATATGTCTACACACTGCTTGCACACTTTTCTATTCATGAGTTATGGAACAATGAAAGTGGCATGCTAAGCCATTAGCAATGACTTGCAAAATACAATGGAATTCACTCAACACACTAAACCCAACCAAGCAAACCACATTGCTGTAGATTATGAAACAGGTCATCATCCTTTATAGATTGAAACAATTAAAGCATCGTTTCAACCTATTACCATACAGTATCTCACCAGGTTCCCCAAAAGATGCACATGGATTGTTTATTGATTACTTCAATTTTTTTTTAGATCAGTTCGTATCCAACCCTAAATTCAAAACAAGTCTCACAGGACCCCATCTTCATGTAAGGTCCACATACTGTTAGCAACATGAGTTTTATAGGTAGACCAAATCATTTTCATATGGTCAAGATAAGAAACTGAAAATATAATTCAAAGGAACCCTTCTATTTTCATCTGTAATGCAAAACCTTCATGAAGACCAATGGAATTGGCACAAAGTTAAGTCTTCAGCAGAAGTTCATTCTTCTCTGCACAACAGGAAAACTCTACGTGAAAAAGCCATTCCTGAAAGCATCTTACAAGCTTGATCAATATAGATAATAGTGGTTAAAAAATTGAAATCTTTTACTCTACTGGTACATAGCTATTCTGACAAGTCTCTTTCAAGTTGAAATTGACTCGTGATAGTTCATGAACTCATCCATCCATTTTTCTTGGCAAGAGCACAAGTACTGTATGGTTTGCCTCTGTATTCTTCCTAGACATTTAGCACTATCTAGGAAGTGTTAGATAGTGTTACTATGGATAGACTCTTGATAGCCTACAGTCTTGGGGCTACCTGGGAATCTCCTATCCAGGTGCAAGCGTGGCGTGAGCCAGTTTAGCTTTTCTGCCCAGACAAAGTCAGCTTAATGCTGGTTACTTCCTCTTGGTGCCCCAACACTGTAGACCACTCAAAGTCTGTAGAGATTTTCAGTCATCCAGGTCATGGCTGTCTCAGAGGTGCTTTTCTTCAAGAAACACCTGGAACTTCCTTGGTTTTTCTTTTTCTCCAGTGCTTCAACAACCCTCTAAAAGGATGCAAATGACTAGCTGTTTGCAAGGAGTATAAATCCTTCCGTTCCCCACCATCCAGTCAGAGCTGAAGAAGCTCCTTGGATGAGAATAGAAATGTCTTCAAAAGAAAAAAACAAGAAAGTCCAGTTGCCTCCTGAAAAAGCACCTTTGGGATAGACCATTCAAGTACCCCTTTAACAAAGGTATTTTGAGTAGAGGGATTTTCACAGAGGGGGAAGAGACAGAGAGAGAGACAGAGACAGAGAGAGAGACAGAGAGAAATCTTTCTTTTGTTGAAATTTTGGAGACTATAGTACAGGTAGTCCTTGACTTACAACTGCCTTAGTGACTGTTCAAAGTTACAACAGCACTGAAAAAAGTGACTTATGGCCGTTTTTCACATTTATAACCATTGGAACATTCTCATAGTCATGTGTTTTACATTCGGACATTCGACAACTGACTCATATTTATGACTCCTGCAGTGTCCCGGGCAGTGGTGGGATTCAAATTTATTTACTACTGGTTCTGTGGGCATGGCTTGGTGGGGAAGGATACTGTAAAATCCCCATCCCCTCCCCACCCCACTAACCTGCTTTCCAGCTCCATTCTCCTGTGCAGGGCAACTAAAGAAGACCCAGCCGATCAGCTGGGACTCAATGGAAGGCAGAGAATAGATGGGAGCGGAGCCAGTCAGAGGTGGAATTGGCCGGTTCTCCAAACTACTCAAAATTTCCACTAGTGGTTCTCCAGAACTGGTCAGAACCTGCTGAATCCCACCTCTGGCCCTGGGGTCACATGATCCCCTGTTGCAATCTGCTAGCAAGCCAATTCAAGAGGGAAACCAGATTCCCCTTAACCACCACGTTGCTAATTTAACAACTGCAGTGATTCCCTTCACCAACGTAGAAAGAAAAGTCGTAACATGGGACAAAACTCAATTGACATTCAGCAACATAAAATTGGGACTCCATTGTGGTCATAAGTTGACGGTTACCTGTGCCTGTACCTGACTAGTGAGAGGGCATTTACTTCTCCCCATCCCAAATCTGATCTCCAAAATGAGCACAAATACACAACAGGACTGTTTTCACAGAACACACAGGTTTATTAGTGACAATGAGCAGGGCCCACCTTAAGTAGAAAATGCTCTTCCATGCCATCGATAGCCGGCGTTGTAGCTAAACCCCATTTTAAGCACTGATTCATTAGCATTTCCTAAGATGGAAGCTCCAAGTGTGTTGGAGTACAACTCATTACGGTTGGGGAATGATGGGAGTACTAGTCTGAACATCCAGAATGGAAACACTTTAGGAAAAGATTTTGGGGGCAGAATTTAGTGAAGTAATAAAGTAATAAGTGGAGGAAAGAATGGATGGAAACAGATCTCATGGCCTTCTCTCCAGCAAATCATACATTAAATAAATATTCTCTTTGTCTCGCAGTTAAACTGAGCTGCCTATGATTTTTTTAAAAAATACAAACACACACCTTTCTCCATTTGTAAGAATGCAATACATTCTGCAGGAATTAAAATAATTTTGCCATCTTAATTTGCAAAGGTATCATTGGCTCTGAAGAGAGAATAACCTGAGAGAAATGCTCAGATAAACATAGGGGAAAAAGAGATTTCCTTGTAGAAAGATACTTGATTGGGGTATCACAGTCTCAAAAACCTCTTTTTGCTCATGTCAAAAAGAGAAATACATAAATAAAATTCTTTTTGCACTATCCTAAGAGGCTTCAGCATATCAAAAAGACAACTATCATTGAAAGAAAAAAAGAGTTTGCAGATGTGTTCACACAAATTAGCAGAAGTATCTCTACAATATGCTAAGCTTGGTTAGGGTTAATATTAATTACTTGGGTGCATATGCGTGGCTAAGTGTGTTCCATGAATCCAGACTATAACAGAAAAGAAGTCATTTTAGTAAACTTGGTTTATTGTGTTCTGTGAATGTAGCATTAATCAAGCAACAATAGAGATTCTTAAAGTTTGGGATTTCCTGGAGACAGTTTTAAAAACGATGTGAATAGACATTGGTGCAAAAACTACAAACTCAAGATTCTAAGCATTTCGTGACAAGAAGTTTCAGTAGAAACTAGAAAAGGGAACTTTGATTAGAAAGCCATTTTGAAAGAGAAAATTTTTCCCTCTCTCTGCCTGTTACATTCAACAATTCTGCATCCGCTACGTATGTGGTTTTCAAGCAGTCTGCATTATTCTTTTCAAGAGACTTGTCAAACAATGTGAACTACAGACTCTGTCGAAATAAAAGTACCTTGTGACTATGTTGGCTTTTGGTCATTTGCATCTAGATATCTTCATTAAGCTGCTCATTGTTTTCCCAAACTTTCAAGAATTAGAAATATATTCTTCTATAACCTCCTTCTGACATTCCAAAAACACTGAAACTGCTAATATGTTGGGTAGAAAAAAGAATATGTATAATTGTTGAGATACTTGCAAGAACTGCATCAAAATGTTGTGGAAATCCTTGCTAAATGCAAGGTATCATCTCATTAGGCCCAAATTTATGAAAAAAACACGTTTATTTGGGTGCATTTACATTTTCACAGAAAGTGTTATGTCTGTGTTAAGGAGCACAGCATTTTCTCTTTCTGTCTCTTCCTCCCTTTCTCTAGCTTTGTAGCTAAACATAAATCCACTTATTAGAAGAAGATAACTCATGATAAAATGTAATTTTTGACACTAGAAAATTCTGCTAATTTGAATATCATCAAATAAGCCTCAGGAACAAAGAGGTTACTTTGCATCTAACGCCAGGTTATTAAAAGCAACAGGAACGATTACCCCAACTAGCTATGGTGAGAATTTTGCTGTAGATTCATATCAGCAAAGGTAATAAGAGAGAGAAACGTTACCTTGCTCCATATTAGCGCCTGAATTCTCCACTCTTTAACTTTTTGACTCTTCACACGGATGGAGAAATAACTGCTCCAGCTGCTGAGATTGTTAAAAAAAAACACACACACACATAAGAGGGAGGAGAAAGAAACCCTCAGCGGAGATCCTTAGAGAAAGCTATTCCCTCTATGCCCCAGCTGGACGCTTAACTGCCAGCCCAAGCTACTCTCTTGCCAAGTTTGCTGATTTTGCCTTTCGGTTTATTGTTTCTTTTGCAACCACTAAGACCACACAGCTGCTAACAGGGGGTGGCAAATAAAAATCTAGATAGATAGGAGAGGGAGGGAGGGAGGGAGGGAGAGAGAGAGAGAGAGAGAGAGAGAGAGAATTGAAGGTGTGTATTTGTAGTTCAGGGTTGAATTGGTGCTCTCTGAGCTTGGTTGTTTTCCTGCAGATATTTCATTAGCCAAACTAGGTAACACCATCCATAATGACTGGCACTGATGATGTTACTTAGTTTGGTAATGAAACATCTACAAGAAAACAACCAAGCTCAAAGAGCACCAAGGACCCCTGAGAGAGATAAATAGATTACTAAGTAGTTGCAGTAGGAGACAGACAGATGGATGGATGAATATATAGATGGGTGGATGGATGGATGGATGGATGGATGGACGGACAGACAGATAATAGATAGATATAGATGATAATCATCTTTAGAGAAATAAAATTATATCTAGAAAAGGGTTGGAGTTATGTATTTTTCTCGTGCTTAAACTCCTGACTTTCTTCTTCTTCTTATGAAATGACCAGTCCAAGACACCAGTCCAATAGCAGGAGAAATTAAAATATCTGAATTTATTCACCACCATAGTTACGTAAATGATTCTACGTGGGAGGTAACTTGAAAGACCTCATTTTCATGTTCACATTTCCCATAACAAGGACATGAAAGCTTGAAACCAAAAGAATGGTTTGTTTCTTTCTTTCTTTCTTTCTTTCTTTCTTTCTTTCTTTCTTTCTTTCTTTCTTTCTTTCTTTCTTTCTCCTTCCTTTCCTTTCTTTTTCCAAACACTTTTGATGTTCTGACCTCTGTATTTGCTTCTGGGGGGGGGGAGAATTAATGGCCAAATCAGTGTTAAAATTCAGAACAGAAATGGAAACTGGTTCAAATGCAGTCACGTTCTTGTGTTTTTTCCAGTCTCATTAAAAATAATAATAATAATTCTGAGCTTTACTACTGCTTTTTTTTTTAATGCAACAACCTAACTGATAATGAGGGTGTAGAGAATTACCTAGCAAATAATGTGGGATTTTTTTTAAAACCACACTCATTGTGGAGACATGGAAGAATGATCTAACAATGGGTGACCTTCATGAGAATTCTACTTTTTCTAAATGGTTTGGATCATTTATATATAGTAAGCTATAGAAAAATATATAGAATGCTTATTGAACTAGTTAATACCTTTAATTATAAGTAATATACTATTGTAAATACTGTTTATTTCTAAGCACACTATTTTGCTTATCCACATAATAATCAGAACTCTATACTGTAGACCAGAGTTTACCAAGCAAGTAATGTTGTCCTGTCAAAAATAATAGATCTTACATTTCAATGAAGACTTTAATTAATCCATCAATCTGTTTTTTTTTTAAACTGGAAGATGAAAAGAAATGACTTAGTCCTTAGCATGGATGTTCCAAGTGGAATTAATATTTTTAAAAAAAAATGAAGAGAGGGTGAGGTTTTTTTTTTGTTCACTTTGTTTGAAATGAAGTTGACTAGATTATGTAGACAGGAAGCATGAAATGCAAAATCTAAAGAGAAAAAAAACATGGTTGCAATATTGATCAGTTGCTATATTATTTCAGTTTGTGGGGTCCCTCCCTGTTCCCCCCATTGTAACACTTGTCAATATCTAAATTGAAATCATGCTACTCCAGATACTTAGCTTGCTATATGCAGAGGATGGGCAGAGTGAAATAGACATGGATAGGATATGGATGGATGGAGATACAAATAGACAAATACACAAACATAGGTAGATATGGACAGACAAACAGACGGATAGATAGATTAGATAGATAGATAGATAGATAGATAGATAGATAGATAGATAGATAGATGGATGGATGGATGGATGGATGGATGGATGGATGGATGGATGGATGGATGGATGGACAGACGAACAGACAGACAGATGACTGGATGGGTGGATGGATTGACGGACAGACAGACAGATGACTGGATGGGTGGATGGATGGATGGATGGATGGATGGATGGATAGACAGACAGACAGGTGACTGGATGGATGGATGGATTGACGGACAGACAGACAGATGACTGGATGGGTGGATGGATGGATGGATGGATGGATGGATGGATGGATGGATGGATAGACAGACAGACAGATGACTGGATGGATGGATGGATGGATGGATGGATGGATGGATGGATGGATGGACAGAGAGACAGATGACTGGATGGATGGATGGATGGACGGACAGATGGATGGATGGACAGATGGACAGACAGACAGACAGTCAGACAAATAGATAGATGACTGGATGGATGGATGGATGGATGGACAGAGAGATAGATGGATGGATGGATGGATAGATAGATAGATAGATGACTAGACGATAGATAGAGATATATAGAAGTTAAATAGATATAAATAGAGATCATTCACATTTCATTGAATTTCTGCCGTGTAAAGAATAAATTTTCTCTAAGAAACTAGCAAAAAAAGGCCTTCAGACTTTTGCGGCCAGGCTAGCAAGAGTGGGGGCTTATGGGCCAGCCCACCAAAAGAGCTTTTCAATATGGCCAAACAAACAAAAAAAATTCAAAGTGATAAGAAGAAATAAAAGTAAAAGATCCCGCCGTGTAGCCCACAACCAACATTCACTTACCGGGAGTCTCTTAGAGGATTTCGAACAGAAAATCTTTCTATTTGTGTGTGTGTGTGTGTGCGTGCGCGCACGCATGTGAGTATATGTGCGTACACATGCATACAGACACACAGACACCTATACATACATGCACACAAAGACATGAACACACACACACACACACACAGAGCACCACCTTAAAAAGGAAGATTCTTTTCCTCTCCATTTTGTCAAGAGCCACAAAAGTAACCCAACGATCAGCTTTTCAGAGACAAATTGATTCTGATGTGGAAAGAAGCCCACAGAGACGGACACACACAAAAAACACACTTCTCTCTCTTTCTCTCTCTCTTTGTCTCTCTTTCTCTCTCTTTCTGTCTCTCTCTTTCTTTCTCTCTCTTTCTCTCTTTCTGTCTCTCTCTCTCTCTTTCTTTCTCTCTCTCTTTCTGTATTTCTCTCTTTCTCTCTCTCTCTCTCTCTCAACACACATTAGTAGCCCTCACCCACCTTTCCAAAACTCCATTGCTCTCCTGCCCTGTTTTCTTATATCTATTTTCTTTTATTTTTTTCTTTTTTTGCTCCGATACAAAACCCCGCTTAACTCTGCAAAGACAAGGAACATCTGTTTGAATGGCAGCCAACTCCACAAGTCCTTCCGAAAAAGCAAAGCAAGAGGTTTTTTTTTAAAAAGCAGAGAGAAAAAAAGAAACAAAAATAAAACGAAACCAAACACCCAGGCTTGTTTTCTATATATATGTATATATATATGTATGTATGTATATATATATATTTCTCCCTCCTATTCGCTCTGCGGCCCACGGCCCCCTTGGAGTTCACCATTTCCCAAACACCCAGCAACAATTTCTTAAGGCTCCTCCACCTAAAGTCTTCTCTCAACTTTTCAGAACATAAATTGATTTTGACACCACAGACCCATCCATCCCCCATCCCTCCTACCACCTTCCTTCTCCATTCTCTCCCAAACCCCAAACACTTCGCCATACTCCTCCCAAAGGAGTTTATTCTTCAGTTGTCAAGTTTTTAAAAAAAAGAAAAAAGAAAAGGAAAGGAAAACCAGGAGGGTTTTGGGGAGAAGATTTTCGCTTTCTTCCTTTTGTTTTACTGGCTCTGGTCTAAAAATAATAATTAAAAGAAGCAAAACCCTGCCAACCAAACGCCTTCCAAATTGTTTAACAAACATGAGGCTTTTCCTTTCAGCAGAAATAAACCAAAAGAGGGGTGGGAATAGGTGGGGAGATCTCTGTGCCAAATTGGGAAGAAACTAGGGAAAACCCAGTTGCCTGGGGCTTTCTCTGCAGGAAAAGCACACACACACACACACACCCATTTCCAAAGGGGTGTGGGGGAGAAACACCTCTGCTCAGCCCCCCACCCCAACTAATTAAACCCACTCATTGCACATCAGGACACAAAGATTCGATGGAAAATAAAACTATTCTTTTTAAAGAAAAAGAAATGGAAAGGCATGTTTTATTGCGTGAGAAATTTGGGGGACGGCCTTAGGGATGGGCGCGCACACACAGACCCACAGACACAGACACACAATCACACACACACACACACACACACGGACACACACGGACACAGCCCCCCCCCCTCTGCCCTTGCCAACATTTTTAAAAAGATGTCAGACAAGTTGCTAAGGAGACTTGCAGAAAACTCTGAATGCCAGCACCCTGCCTTCGCCTCACTCGCTCGCTGCTGATACAGAAATTCCATCTTGCATTCTGATCACGCTCTGCTGCGGCACAGGAACACCGATGCTTTGCAGTAATCCTGGCTTTTAATGCGTGGACGGGCAAAGCAAATTGTTATCTGTATCATCTTTCAAACTTAGCAAGTTGGGAGAGGGAGAGGGAGGGAGGGAGAGACATTCAGAGAAGAAGTGTGCCGTTTTCTTTTTCCAGAGAGAAGGGAGGGAAAAGGAACCAAATGTGTTGAAATAGGTTGCTTTAATTTGGAATAGACATATGTATGTGTGCAATGTGTGCATGTGTGTTTATGTGTGGAGGCTGGAGGGAGAGGGAGGGAGGGGGAAAGAGAGAGAGATTCCAAATTATATGGCAATGTTATGCTTTCCATCTCTTGAATGCAAAATTGGAATAGGTATATATATGTCTCTCTGTCTCTGTCAGTCTCTCGATAGATAATAGATGATAGACAGATAGATAGATAGATAGATAGATAGATAGATAGATAGATTCAAATTATATGGCAATCTTCATAAGGGATCATGTTTTGCATTTCTTGAATGCAAAACACAGGAATAGATACATATATTTATGTGCCTGTACCTATGTGCCTGTCTGTATCTCTACCTATCTACCTATCTACCTATCTATCTATCTACCTACCTACCTACCTTCCTATCTATCTATCTATCTATCTATCTATCTATCTATCTATCTATCTATCACCTATTTCTCTATATATCTGTCTATCTATCTATCATCTATCTATCTTTATATTTATCTATCTCTACCTCTGTTTAATCTATCTGTCTTCCATTTATCCATCCATACTAGCAGCTATTACTATCATCTATCTGTTCCAAATTATATATCTTCATCTATTCATCAAAACACAGGAATAGATACATATATATCTGTCTATGTATCTGTATCTCTTATCTACCTATCTATCATCTATCTATCTCCTCCTATCTTCCATATCTATCTATCTATCTATCTATCTATCTATCTATCTATCTATCTATCCTTATCTATCTGTCTGTCATCTATCCATCTATCATCTATATATCTTTATATTTATCTATCTCTACCTCTGTTTAATCTATCTGTCTTCCATTTATCCATCCAGCTAAGTAGCTAGCTAGCTAGTTACCTATCATCTATCTGTTCCAAATTATATGGCAATCTTCAAAAGGGATCATGTTTTGCATCTCTTGAATGCAAAACACAGGAATAGATACATATATTTATGTAATACCTATGTGCCTGTCTGTTTGTATCTCTATTGTCTGTCCGTCCATCTGTCTGTCTGTCCGTCCATCCGTCTGTCTATCCATCCATCCATCCATCCATCATCTACCTTTATATTTATCTATCTCTATCTCTGTTTACCTATCTGTCTTCCATCCATCCATCTAGCTAGCTAGTTATCTATCATCTATCTATTCCAAATTAAATGGCAATCTTCATAAGGGAATCATGTTTTGCATCTCTTGAATGGATTTTTTTTTTTAAAAAAAGCGTACTTAAGCTTCTGGCTTTCTGTCTGTCACCTTCTAACAGGAATCTGCATTATCTGGCTGGGGTTGCAAGCCCACTGCTCAATCATCCCGTCTCTCTCTGCAGCATTTTTCCCCAGTGCAAAACCAATTTTCTTGCCCCAACCCAGAGCAGCTGGAGACATAATGCGCTGCTGTTAGACAAAAAAAAAAAGCAACTGGTTTTTCCTTTTCTTTTGTACAGGCGTCACGTTGGCCTTTGAGACGAGGAGGGGCGCTTTTACTGTAAAAAGGCGGGGGGGGGGAAATCAAAAGAGGTGGGAATCTACTCCCCACCTCGAGCGATGGACATTGGGGACAAATCTCTCCTCTCTTTGTCCGATCCCCTCCAGAGATAGCCATGCCAGGGCTAAGACAAGAATAAACAGTTGGGTTTTCGAGTTTCATTCTTTTCTTTCTTTCTTTTAATAAGTAAGTCTGGGACTGAAATTTACATTTTCTTTCAGTGCTCAGTCACACACCAAGTTCCTTTTCTTCCTTTCAGCTTTTCTCCCCCCCACCCCACCCCGCTTTCCCCTTCCGAGCAATATGGTGTGTCAGGAATTCTTAATTTATCCTTGCAGTCAAGGAAGACGGTGGCACTATATGTGTGCTGCAGGATATGTGCACCCAGCAAAGAATCGGCTGGAGGAATAAAACGGGCCTCGTCTTCCTCCAGGATAGTCTGCTGTGCTTCCCAAAGGCGTTCGATGTTTGAACTCATTGGATTACAACTTCTTTTAAGCAGGAGGTTTTAATCATGCCGCCACCCCAAAAGTCAACTTAGCAGGATTCCATGGAGCCTGTCTTGCTTCCCACCTTTGACTGGGACAAGCAAACTTTCAACTTAGAATAAGAGTTGGAAGGGACCTTGGAGGTCTTCTAGTCTAACCCCCTGTGTAGGCAGGAAACCCTTCACCACTTCAGACAAATGGTTATCCAATCAATTCTTAAAAACTTCCAGTGTTGGAGCATCTACAACTCCTGGAGGCAGGTTGTTCCACTGATTAATTGTTCTAACTGTCAGGAAATTTTTCCTTAGTTCTAGGTTGCGTCTCTCCTTGATTAGTTTCCACCCATTGTTTCTTGTCCTGCCTTCAGGTGCTTTGGAGAATAGCTTGACTCCCTCTTCTTTGGGGCAGCCCCTGAGATATTGGAAGACTGCTATCATGTCATCCCTGGTCCTTCTTTTCATCATACCCAGTTCCTGCAACCGTTCTTTACGTGTTTTAGCCTCCAGTCCCCTAATCATCTTGGTTGCTCTTCTCTGCACTCTTTCCAGAGTCTCAACATCTCTTTTACATCATGGTGACCAAAACTGGATGCAGGATTCCAAGTGTGGCCTTGCTTTGCACAAAGTCTTTGCGGTTAAAATCTCATACCAGTTTTGTCAGAGGGCGAGACTGGCAAGCCAGCCAAAATACTCACAAGTATCCTCAATCTAAGCCATGCCTTTGAAAGGCCAAAGTAATGCATAGAGAGTCTGCTTCTTTTTGAAAATCCATAGCTTTAAATGGCCACTTCAGGCTTGTTAGGAATTCCCTGATATGTTACCTCAATGTTTCTTCCACCCAATGCTAGATAATTTCCAGCAGAAATGAGTCTGGACTCAGAATTGAAAATCGTTGTGGTCAAATGTCCCAAGAAGAATGGTGATACATTTCTTAAAATGCCTGAAGAATTCTTTCTTCCCTGCCGAGAATCTGATGGAGTCACATCTCTTGGAAACATGGCTGTTCCTTAGTTACCAATTCCTAGAAAGCTTGTTCTTTTGATATCCTCAGTTGTCCATGATTCCTCTCCAGGGATTTCCTCAACTCTCAAGAAGCTGTGTTTAGTACATCAACAGAAGTAGGAAAAGGTCTTCTCCAGGAAGGAAACTATTCTCCTTACAGTTCCATTTCTATCTTCAGTTGACGTATCTTAGACAGATATTTTAGCAAAGAACTTCTTTGCTAGAATCCAGAATTCTGTGCTAGATGCTAAACCTTCCTCTTTCTGTGTCATATTCTAAACTTCCCTCTCTGAAGAGTTTCATGTGTCCATTCTTGGGCTAATCTCTTAATTTGTCTATCGTCTATATATATAAAAGCGAAATGCCACTCATGCATCATCACAAAATCTCCAAAGCTGTAAAGCCTACAAACTTGAAATTTGGCACATATGTTCCTCTTGGCTTCTAGGTGCTCACTAAGAAGGATTTTTTTTCAAAATGACCATCAGAGCATTAGTATTTCCTATATTATTATTATTAACATGCTCTGATGCTAAGGAGTTCCACTCTGCCTCCCCACCAGAAAAGAAATCTGTTCCAAATGCAAAACAGAAGCAGAGAGTTTCAGTTTCAGTTTTAGTTTCACAGCAGCACCAAGCAGTTTTAGTCCAGAACAGTTGAGCTAAGCCACGCCCAGGCTCCTTGCTTCTCCTTCTTGCTGACACTGTTTCAGTTCCCAAACAGCCCTCGACTGTCTCTCACACACTGACAGGATGCTAGCCAGATGAATACTGATGGATGCTGGTAGGCAGAGGCAGAATTTTTTCCCCTTATTTTCCTCCCCCAAAACTAAGCCCAACCACATAGTTTCATAGCGAAGCACGGGCATTGAGCTAGTCTGCTATATATATACCTTCATAGTCTTTAGCCTTAAAAAAGAACCTGTGAAGTATCATAGCAAAAGGCTCCATTCTTTTCCGGGTGAAAAACTGGGAGACCAGCTGGAAGATGCAAGTAAGAGGAAGGAGACAACATCCTTCTAAATGGTCATGGAGACACATGAAAATGTCTGAAAGTGTTCAGGGCATCCTTCAAACCTCCTCCACACAGATTGCAATAAATGTTGAATATGAAATGCGATATATGAACAGACACTGGTCTCTGAAGATGAGGGAAACAGATCCTGGAGAGAAACCAGTCAACCATCAGATTCTTGGTGAAGAGATTCCTTGCAAGCTGCTGGGAGGACTTAGAACCTCTTCTCTCCAACTCGTACAGATAATTGTCCAGCGACTTCACCCTTCTCTCCAATTTCAACAGCTCCCCACAAAGTGATTAGTGCTACATAATATGGATATAACATGCATGGGAATTCAGGTTATGTGCCCAGGATCTGGCTTAGGAGTTTGAAATCTTACCAATATTGAAACTGACTCCTAGTCCTGGCTGCATTCTTGCTTTTACCAAATAAGACTTTTCTCCACCATACCTAGTTTATGAGATTCTTTACGAAACATCAAAGCACTACAAGGAAGTGGGATGGATGCTTAATGTTTAACTTACACCGATGTGCCCTAGCTCAAGTGAAACCCAACTTTTGCATGAAATGAAAAGGGCAATTGCGTGAATGAATGACGAGGGATGATTTGGAAGAGGAGAAAAAGGGGGAAGGGGGAGAATTCCGGTGTAAAGCAATATCTTCTGTTTCCTGTTTCCCTTTTATGTTAAGTTCTTATGCATAGTTTCCAAACCAAAGTATCAAATACTCTGTGGGAAGGAAGAACGGTGCAACTATGGGTCAAACAGCTGCTGCCCCAGGAAAGTTTAAAACGGGCAAAGAAAAAAAGACAAAAAAAAAAGGGGAGGGATAAAATGTTGATATAAAAAGAAAGAAGGAGCTCATGGGGATGGAAGCAGGGGTGGGATTCTGCCAGTTCGGACCAGTATGGGCAAACCCCTAGCTCCGAAGATCAGCTGGGAGTGAACTGGTTCATGTGGGCCCACCTGCCTGCCTCTGGGCTGTACTGACCTTTATCGTCCCAGCTGATCAGCGCAGAAGGGCAGATTGCCATTCATCAGCTGTGTTATTCTGCCGAAGTAACATAAGGAAGGAATTTTGCATTGGGGTTCATGCACGCGAAGCACTCGATTACCAAACTGGTTGTTATACCAACAGTTTCCCACCCCTGGATGGAAGGAACCTTCGAAGTCTCCTAGTCCCAAGACAGGAATCCTTAAAAAAATCCCATACAAATGATTGTCCAATTAAAAAAAAAACCTCCAGCAATGGACCACTTGTAGTGTCAACTCATAAAATATTTCTATGGTCTTTTTAGAGTTGCCAACAGAAAGGGAGGGGAGAACAGTGTGGCAGCTTGGAAATCGAAAATGCATTCCATCAATGTTTCCAAAGATAGTAACTAGGTGACTGAAGTTTCTGCCGCGCAAAATTCTAACTGGAGAGCACGATTGATGACTCTGGGCTATGGATGTGTCCCATTGGAGAATATGATTTATGACACACCCAGGGGGTGGGGGGAAAACCAGGGTCAAGGGAGACAATGAATTATGTGCCTCAGAGCTGGCTACACCCAGGCTGTGCTGGCATGTTAACTCCCAATAAATCCTTTTGAAGTTTTGGAAGTTTGGCTTGAGACTCATGATTTAATTGGGGGTAACTGCCGGAATCCTGACATATAGCACTTGGAGGCAAACTGTTCCATTGATTAATTGTTCTTACTGTCCTCCTAATTTCCAGGTTGAATCATCTTCTGACGAGCTTCTTCTACCCATTGCTTCTTGTCCTGACCCCAAGTGCTATAGAGAATTAATTCGATGCCATCTTCCATGTGACAGCCCTTCAAGCAATGGAAGATACTATCCTGTCTCCCCTAAGCTTTCTCTTCAGGTGCTATTCTCCAAAGCATCTTCAGGTGTTATTCTCCAAAGAACCTGAAGGCAGGACAAGAAGTAATGGATGAAAACTAATCAAGGAGAGTCCCAACTTAGAATTAAGGAGAAATTTCTTGACAGTGAGAATGATTAATTAATGGAATGACTTGCCTTCAGAACTTGTGGACGCTCCAACACTGGAAGTTTTTAAGAAGAAACTGGACAATGATTTGTCTGAAATGAATAGGATTAGACTAGAAGGATTAGACTAGAAGACCTCCAAGGTTCCTTCTGACTCCTGTTAATCTGTACTGTATTGTTCATTAGGCTAAATATACCTAGTTCTCTTAGCTTAGTGTCTCATCTTCTAGTTTTGAAAGACCCCTTACCAAAACCTTTTTGGACCTAGCATCCTGAAGGAAGTCCAAAGAGTTGGTTTTCAAATTCTCCCCAGTTACTAAGAGGGAAAATTGAGAGGAATTGCTTGCTTCATTATCAAATAGGTCAGGTAGAATCAGCATTTATTTTCACTGGTAACCCCTGATGAAAAAAGAAATTTTACTTACTGATTGTGTCCAAGTCTCTTAGCCCTGTTTTGACTCTTAGCCCTGGGGGAGAAAAAGAGAGAAACACAATCCATGTATTCGCAATGAAATGATTTCAGGCAAGAGAGTCAACCAATAGGTGAACACGTTAGAAGAAGAAGAATTACAGAGTTGGAAGGGACCTTGGAGGTCTTCTAGTCCAACCCCCTGCATAGGCAGGAAACCCTACACCATTTCAGACAAATTGTTGTTCAATCTCTTCTTAAAAACTTCCAGTGTTGGAGCATTTACAACTTCTGGAGGCAAGTCGCTCCACTGATTAATTGTTCTAACTGTCAGGAAACATTCAAAAGGATTCATTCATGCCACAGAGACGATCTTGTCCAGGAACATGAAGCTCAGGAAAGGTCAACAAATGGTGGAGTGCTGCTTTTCCCAAGTAGATCCTGCTAACTGTCTTTGGATGGCTGAGGATGATGGGAGCTGTCCAACACAACTGAAAGATGGCCCATTGAGAAAGTTGCGGAATGGGAAAAAGAAAACTAAATTTGTGGATTCACTTAAATAATTAGGGATGAAATTATATTGTTTTGACAACCAATGTTAAGAGAATTCTTCTTGGAATCCCACATGGTGGAAGTAGTAGTAGGCCATGGATGGATGGATGGGAAGGAAGGAAGGAAGGAAGGAAGGAAGGAAGGAAGGAAGGAAGGAAGGAAATTTGGGCTCATGTATGCATGAGAAAATCATTGAGAAACATTTCTAATTCAAATTTGAATTCTAAGAGAATTCTTCTCTGGAATCCCACATAAGTGGAAGTAGTAGTGGGCCATGGATGGATGGATGGATGGATGGATGGAAGGAAGGAAGGAAGGAAGAGGGAAGGAGGAGGAGAGGAGGAGGGAAGGAAGGAAATTTGGGCTCATGTATGCATGAGAAAATCATTGAGAAACATTTCTAATTCTAATTCTAAGAGAATTCTTCTTTGGAATCCCACATAGGTGGAAGTAGTAGTAGGCCATGGATGGATGGATGGATGGGAAGGAAGGAAGGAAGGAAGGAAGGAAGGAAGGAAGGAAGGAAGGAAGGAAGGAAGGAAGGAAGAAATTTGGGCTCATGTATGCATGAGAAAATCATTGAGAGACATTTCTCATTCTAACTGGATAGCAACTGGCTGAGGATGATGGGACCTGTCCAACACAATTGAAGGATGGCCCATTGAGAAAGAGCTGAGGATTGTAACCAGATTGGAGCATACAAAAAAGCCCCTTGCTTCCCTGCTCTTTTCATAGGCTTCCTAAAGCCATCAGTTTGACCGCAGTGTCCTTTTGATGTGATCTCGCAGGCGGGTCTGGGCATTCTTAAGAATGACTTTCACTTTCCTAGCAATTGAAAACAACTCTGTCCAAGTTTAAGGCAACCTTGTGGTTCCTGGGGAAGCAACTACAAAGAGGCCCGGCAGGAAGAAGATGGATGTGGAGAAAACCAGAGCTGAATTTTAAAAAAAAAATCAAATCACTTGAAAAAACAGAATTGTCATATGAGGTGAAGATGGTTTGTGGTTTGCTCTTTCTTCCTGGCTCTGAATTCCAGTGGGAGGGGGCTGGGAAGAAGCAACTCACTGAAATGATGGTGGACCTTGTTATATATGGTGCGTGGATGAATCACAAGCTACGGTACAGTAGGTTCTTGGATATCCTGTCCCTTTGATTTCAATAATGTTTTAAATATAAAGTTGATTAAAATTTTGAAGAGAGAATAAAAACAGAGAAGAACCAATATTTGGACTGACAAAAAGA